>LUCH01002455.1:77176-92736 GCA_013368495.1 Paragonimus heterotremus
CGTGCCTAACATGAGGTAAATGGCGCAGTGGTTATCACGGCTGCCTCATGAACAGCGTGTCCGTGGTTCAAGTCCTGGCAGTGACAAGGATATGCACTACTGACGAGCTCTAATAAGAGCGAAACTCGAGTCTAGTGCTTCTTTTCGAAAGGGGCCGACTGGAAAGTCTATGGGAATGCGACAGCTGCGATCAATTGTGAGTGATGTGTGTGATGACTAAAAAAGTGTGGCGAATGCCATGAGGTTCACAACAAAAATGGGGACAAATGTTAAGCTATCTTTGCTGATCAAGTCTGATCAAGAAATTAGTTTATATATCCTTTAAAAAAAAGGTTAAATTAGCTATCAAAAGCTTCACGTGTTCGGTAGGAATAGCGAACGAAAATGCGAGTGATAGTAGATGAAAGATAAGTTGAAGCACATGTTTTTGAAACTGACGATGTACCGCCATTGTACCCAGAAGGGTTATATCTAAGTGCACTTAGTCACTCAGTGTGTTTGAGAGGAAGGGAACCAGAATCCATTCTGGTCAGGTGAAAGATAATTGAAAAATTGTAGGTTTGAGTACAAACGTGTGGGAAGTGCTGTTTGAGCATCTTGTTATGCGACTGAATAAGGACTTAGGTATATATGATGAAAAAGTGACTGGTACTCCCACTGATTTTACCAGCGAACCGCTCTTGTGCTTTCAGACTGAGGTCAACCGTGATATTTGTTAAATATATGTGTGTAATGCTGCTACATCGGGTCAGAAGTTTCTTAATCTGTTTATCACATTAAGGCCTTTTTAAAAGATCAAAGAAAACTCCGAGAGAAATATATGGTTGGTTGGAAAGCATTAACTAACGTTAGAATGAAGTGATAAACGAAGGAGAATGTTTCAAACTCCCAACATTATGAACCAACTGCCTACCAGGCGTTTCGACTGACCTATAGGCTCTGTCCATTTATTAGAAGCAAATATGGAAAAAGATAGTACGTACACTCTCATAACTTTCATCATTGACTGAAAAACAGAATTTCCTTCTGTCCACCACTGATAGAACGCACAGACGTTGCGCAACAGAGAAAACAGAAAAGAATTCGTTCTTCGTGACATGCTGCACGTTAGCGAGAAATCTGAAACATATAGTTTGAGCATCGAAACACTCGGTAACAAGAACAATCTCTAACACATAAAAGCTGTTCTTCTAAGATAGGCTACAAAAATAGACCACAAAGTAAATATGTTAACAACAGTTATCACCGACTGAATGTGCTCGTATCTGCTGCAAAGCTTTTGGGCATCGCAACTGGAAACTGCACTCATGACAATAAAGGTGTGTACTGTGCGTAAAAGACATTCGGCATGGCGACAGGGCCATCTTCAATTTCTTCTCCGACGCAAATGATATCAGCTATAGAACAAGATAGCTATGTGACCGAGTCAGCAAGCACCGCCAACCTTCATTCTGATCAAATAGAATGCAACTTTGCCCACAAATGATCAACACCAGACATGCGACGGGTACAGGGACATCGTTTAAGGTCGAATATTGCATGACATTATGCAGATAAGTCAGGAGCAAGAGAATAATTCATCCTGTCTACCGCTGACGTAACTAAAACGCGACCACGACACTTAACTTTGAATAGGCGAAAACCACTCATTTTAGTATTGCTGTTGCCATCACTCATTAACCTTACAGACCCTGAACAGCATCTACGGTAATTCATCTAACAACCGCACTTACAATCAATAAACCCACTATGACTCATCTTACTATTATTCCTGGATGTCATTTTTGTACAGAATGTTTTACTATAATAGTTTGATGATGAAAATTGGAACTTAAAATCTGTGATAATGAACAATTTCTTGAATATGGTACATAAACTCTTTGATTGGCGATCCGTCGAATTGAAAACGCATGTAGTCACAGATGGAAGAATTTTACTGTCCTATGAAGGTTCGCCTATCCTGATACATCTATATAGAATGCGCGTTGTTTTCTCAACCTCAGGACAGCTGCCAAATATTCAACAAAAAATTATTTACGACTGGTCAATAGAAACTCAGCTGTAATACACATGCATTCGTTAAACATCAGATTCAACAGTTTCGTTACGCATTGCTTGTGACTTAGTCCGGGGGTTAAAAACTTCGGAACTGTTAAATTATCTTTCCAGGCAAAGGTTGGATGGCGACTCACCTGTTCGGTCAACTCATTTGGATCGATTTTGATTTGCAGCATTCTCGATGGACTAGTATCTTTCAAATCCCTGCCATACAATTGACCATTGTCTACGTACAGAATACGGATTTCTCCAATAGCAATGCACACTCGTGGATTGTCCGGGGATCGTACATAACCGGAATGACAGTCACATTTCACGCGACCTCCGATTACTGTGCAGAGCTAGTGAAAAACCGGGTGGGACATGAATTAAACGTGGAGTGCATTGAGGTAGTGTTATGTGGCTCTAGTGTGTATCGAGATCTTTTTCAACTCCTTAAGATAATTGTTGGTTGCTTTTGACACTATTTGGTTGGAATTTTTCCGACCTACGTTACGTCACTCCAATAAATAATGAATCATTTTTTGGGTGGAAGTCAGTCAGCAAGTGGACATGTATGTTGGACCATGTTGTTATTCTTCTTAGTGCAACTTAGCGAATACTATGTGATCTTATTTCCTATTATTGTGTCACATCTAATAAAACGGCTTACCTCAAAGTACTCATTTTTATGTAATTTGTGAACTGTGAATTTATAAACTGGAGGCACTCATAGTTAGCCACCACTTCCTCATTCAGATAAGCTTACCGGCTAGCCAACTCCGAAAGAGGAGCACTAGACTTCCGATTCGCCATCATTAGAGCCCATCAGTAGTGGTGGGGATTCTGGTTCAAAACTAAACTTACGCTTCAGCCCTCGTACTCAGGAGGCGAGCACTTAAGCCACTACTCTGTTGTGTTCTCAACAAGCACGACTGAATAATCATATCTAACTGGTCAACCACAGTGGCCTCTGTGGACGACTCCGGTGAGTTGGACACTACTCATACAGGTTTATGGTTGGGTGTTTGGATATGATTATTCGGTCCCAGCTATTGTGAGGCTAATGGAATAGATGTCATCACATTGCCTTCAAATCCATGAGGGATGGAATACTAACTCCGGTCCGGAATAGAGACACCTCCGATGAATGCGGAAGTCAACTGGGTTGGTAAAAAAACTTGTCCGAACGAGAAAGTTGTAATCAACTGTGAGTCGTGTTTAGTTTGTAGAACCCACCGTTATACAGCTTAGGGAGAACAGCTTACTGGGAGTTTATCCAATATTAGGTGGTCTGGATTTCGATTACAACACTGCTGGAGAAGGCCATCCGAAGTGATTGAAGCGTTGAGTATCACAACTTGTTCTTTATATTGTGTCATTCTCAACCCATTCATTAATTATCTGGTCTTATCAACACGTCGTCACACTTTTGAGAACCTCAAGACATTGAGTCCCATTGAGTTATTTGAATAAAGCAGTCATAAGTCTAATTACCCTATGAATTCCTCTCGCACACTTTCATCAGTCATAAACGTGTGACTGACATAAAAGCAGAAAACAAGACTTAAATAACATCGTGAACGATACTCACAGTTAAACCCACAAAAGGCAAAGAGTGATAGTCAGTTATTTTTGTGCACAGAACCGGCCACCGACGGCTGATCAGCAAGGCTTCGACATACTTGAGGACTTAGTAATTGTTAGTAGTCCTCTGAGCCGTACTGGAATACGCGATGTTGAAACTGAGCCAGATAAGTGCGTTGGAATGGATGAAAGGGTATTTCGTCATCTCTGAATGTCACGCACTGGGGAGTTCGATCAACAGATATCGATCGTCCCAAAAATATACAACCGGGAGCAAACTTCGGAGTCCAGGCCAAAGGGCTTACCGGGTGGCCACGTTCCCTAACCAAGTCGGATGAGCGAACGGCACAATACACAGCTGTACCACGGCCAGAACAGCCGGCACAGGGAGTGTACGCACATTTCAAGCCAAGTCGATCTGCCACATTGTTCCGGTGGTTTGGCCAGCACGGTCCATGATCTATAACATCCGTAAGTGTCTCAGCGATTGAAAGACTACGCTGGGCTGAGGACCAGCATGCAACAATCAGTGCAAATGGACAAAGTAAAAATACAATATTTTCTTAACGGTTTGTGCTATTATGATAGTTTTTCATCAAACGATGGGTAATAAAAAGCTGCATTCCTGAACAACGCAAATTTACAAATTATTGGAAGATTGATCGAAACCTAGCAATTCTTCCTTGGTATTTGAGGCATATCCTGCTGTATTTTTAGATTTACCGCGCTATTTATGGCTTTTAACATGAAGTTTTATAGCCATGTTGTCGAAGCGATCAGCGTCGCTTGTGGCCTTGTTATTTGGCCGTATTGTTCCACATTCTGACGAAATGTTTTATTTGAAATATGTTTTATTTGATCATTTTATCCATATATGAATGATCGATCAGTCTTCCAATAATTTGTAAATTTGCGTTGTTCAGGAATGCAGCTTTTTATTACCCATCGTTTGATGAAAAACTATCATAATAGCACAAACCGTTAAGAAAATATTGTATTTTTACTTTGTCCATTTGCACTGATTGTTGCATGCTGGTCCTCAGCCCAGCGTAGTCTTTCAATCGCTGAGACACTTACGGATGTTATAGATCATGGACCGTGCTGGCCAAACCACCGGAACAATGTGGCAGATCGACTTGGCTTGAAATGTGCGTACACTCCCTGTGCCGGCTGTTCTGGCCGTGGTACAGCTGTGTATTGTGCCGTTCGCTCATCCGACTCGGTTAGGGAACGTGGCCACCCGGTAAGCCCTTTGGCCTGGACTCGGAAGTTTGGCGCCAGGACAGAATTCCGGGGCATGCGGTACATTGAGAGGACAAACAGACGGCTGGAGGAACGGATGAAAGAGCATCTGCAATAGAGGCTGCGCTAATCAATAAATCAACTGAACAATAGCCGTGTATGAACCAGTCGAAGCTCAGGCCCATCGATCGCCAACCATTTGGCTCAGACCGGACATAGCTGAAGAAATTTCGTTAATCCGTGTGTTCACAACGTGCAACCGAGCGGAACTACTCAAATTTGTGGAGGTCTTGTTAATCACCCGCTTCACGTCTGGGTTATGTAGCCAAAGTGACTTAACGGTTACATTACACCTGCCTTGTTTTTCCTAACCAGGATCAAGGCAGCTTTGGGAAGCCACTGGTAATTAGCTATTTGTCTTCAGTCAACCACTCGTTTATTTTATTTTGGGTGTAACGCGTTTACGACTGAAAAGAGTATTAAAAAATGAACTCATCTGGCGAACTTCGTGTTCTATTTGTGCTATTCACATGTCTATATATAAGAATTTGAGACATTACTAGTGGTATGGAGTGAACAAAAGTATTAATTCTGCTGGGCCGGAGGTCATATGCATTGTCTTGAAAACCGTAGACGTCTAAGGATTCCGTATGATTGTTGTTGCATACAGAGCGTCAGCCTTAAACGACTTATCGCAGCTACACAGTCAACACGGCCTTCTAGTACTTACCAATATGCGTCCTCTCACTTGTGCTCAGATTCACAAGAAGAACTAAATGTTTCACATCAAGGTAACTATTTACCTGGCTGCATCCACCATTCCGAATTGTGCAGTTCAAATTTTCACATCCAGTCCTTGGGCCGGCAGCCTCATCATCTCCATTAGGACAGTTGGGATATCCATCACATACTTCCACTCGGGGTATGCAAATGGGATCGTGAGAACGCGAATCATCTGTCTTCCCGATATGACAAAAGAATTGAGTTTGCTCGTCACAAGGACTGTCTAAAAGAGTAGAGTGTAAGAATGATTGATAGTTACAAACTGAGCCTACTGGAACCGTGAAATTCAGTTAAGACAAATGAGACAGACGGTTTACAGGCAGATCTATTCAAACAACATAACGCATATGCACCAGTGTGATTTCTGGTTGATATAACTTACCGTTACGACCAACTCAACGTCTTACTCATGCTCGATTTAGTTCCACGGTCGGTTTGAGGCCCTTTCCAACAAAAGGTCTCCTATAAGTATAAACATATTCAAATATACAGTGAGAAACAGGGTGTTGAAAATCTATTTGATTCACCGCTTATCCAAACCCTGACACAATAGACAACCTACCAACGAACCATTCCGACGTCGCTTTACGATACAATGGGTTGTGTTACACTTTTCGTTATTTGCGATGTCCCTCGTTTTGTATTGCGTCAGTCAGATCACAGCTTGCGATTTTCCATGTGCCATTACGATCAGCCATTGACAGACTCTGATTTCTTTAATACTGATATACATGTATAAATCCAGGTTCTTGTCTCATAAATAACAGCTGCTTACTGCAACCACTCCGAGGTCTTCTCCTTATTACTTGTGTGGGAGGTTCCAGTTGAAGTACGATTTCTAAGGCTATTCGAAGTCCCAAATTCCGAGTATTAAATAAGGTTATTGTTCTTTGTCTTTCGAACGGTGCTTATTTACAGCCTCTTTAAGATATGTTGCGCAGTGTATGCACAGTGGGTCCACAATGGGTCGCAGTATGGCATCGCAAAATCTCTCACTCCCGGTTACCATACTGCTCAAGGTCATGTGGGTTGCTACCAACCAGCCAGACCATTTTTTAGATATTTCGACTGGAATGCTAGACTTCTGAGGTATCATACTGAGATACACACACCTAACGAAAGTTCTCTTGTGACTGCAAAGTGGATAGTGCCACAACGCGTCAAGTGTTACTAACCGACCAGCTGCTCAACGAAGGCTTGGGATGAAAAGTTGTCGTCCATCTCACTAAAGTGCACGATAGTTGTGTCGTTCATCCACTTGGTTACACCACTCCCGAGACAAGCTGGCTGATTCGGTTCGACGAAATCTTGATCAATAGACCCACAACTTCTCTTGAAGAGAAACATAATAATGAAGGACGCGTTAATTGGTTCGTCACCAATATTTTCAGCTTGGAGCAGTAGCTATAGAGACCGTCAGTCGGGCTGCCGCAGGTAGAATATCACTGATGGTTGGTAAACGGCAGTAATGCCCTCGAAGCATCTTATTCATTTACTTGGGATCGATACTCCCTTAGAGTTACGTCATTCTGACTGACCCAGTGGGTAGTTTTCTCTACCGGAGCAATCACGTTAATTCGAACTAGTCCATCTCGTTTCGCTTTCCACTAATTACGTACGGCCAACAGAATCCCTTGGACTGGCAACGCAACAGGAACGGCACCGCCAACTACAAATAAACTGACGGCACCTGGCGTGTGACAGGGTGTCGAATCAAAAACGTGACTATTGATCAAAATGATCTGAACCGGCTAATACATCGAGGTTAACGATATTGAAACTCATTACCCGAATGACCTTAACACCTAGTATGGGCGTTGAATCATGGTCAAACACAAGAAATCAAGCGTACAAATCTGTTCATTCTTCGAATTGGTGACAGACAGGGTTGCGACTGTTTTAACGCTTGTCCACATTTTCAACCGCTTACTCGATTCACGTATGTCGGCCTCCACAATCTAACCTGATGATGTGACATCAACCGATGAGCCGAAGTCCGTCTGCCATCTTCTTTTTATATCTTCTATGATCAGTTATGCACAGCTTCTGTTCTGTTTCTTTGATCCGTTGAGCCGGTTTACCGCCCTGGTGTCGTGTTCATCGATCAGACTGACCGCAAGCAGCTCACAATGTTTGGCAAAACGGTCTTTATTCTGGCACTTCACGCACGGTTTTCCTTGGGTTGAACATTTTCCTTTATGACGCAGGTGTCTACCTCCACAAGGCTGGCACCACACTAGCACAGATCGTTCTGTCTCAGTCTACAGCGTTTAATACCGGGTCACGGGCAGCAATCAAAGACGTCATTCTTTGTTCCGTTGCTTTTTCGTCTTTATAAATGCACTGGGCAAGAGCCATCTTGGGAATGTTCAAAAATCTCTTCGTTATAAGTGAATATTGAATGTCGATGATCATCCTGTCTCGAATAAATGTGTATCCTAAACACTTACAGAAATTTTATAGTTTGGGAAGTTTACTCAAAGTAGATACATAATCTTACAAGGTATGATAGCATGTTGTAATAAGAGACAGCTTCGTCTGTCAGTAGTATAGTGCGCACATTCGGGAACTAATGGGCAAGTCTCAATGCCAGGAAGACGATGGACTAGAACCGACTATTCGGCTAGTGCGTACACATTGTGGGGAACGTGCCACCAGGGTGAATGACAACGTACTGTTAACCAATATGTGTGTGACTACTCGTCAGCTGTGCAGAGGAGTGTACGTATTCGTGACCCTATGTTTTAACATAACCTGTACGGTTTTTCATGCAATGAACAATTTCACAGGCCAAGCGTCTTTTGCGGCCACAACAATATATGTTCTATAGTCAAAGTTCGTCGGAAACACGGCTGGCTTCGTAGCTGCTGCTACTCATCCGATATACGTATCCGTTGAATTTCGACTATATATCCTAATGTAGAAATGGTAGATGCCGGAAGTTGCAGGTGCCAATTCATTTGCGAGTTAATTGTGCCGTGTTGTAAACCTTCGAAAGAATATGCCGGTTCGTACACGGATAGCATTGCGCGTGACAGAAGTGGGATCTTCCTCCTCCTAATAATTTACACGGAAAATCTTGACCCTGAAAATAACGTGACTGTCTCCGTTAATTGCTCCCAAGACAAACCAAAAGACTAGTGCAAAAACAACTTTGTTCCGTTCCAACAAAGTGTGGAACAAGGGGAAAATTATAAGGTATTTATATGGCGCATAACGACCTATAAACGTTCTCAAATCAGAAAATCGAGGAACGGTTACCAAAAATAGTAGTTAGTGTCACTAAGCCGCCAATGACCATAGCGGAATAAAGGTCGAACAGGTAGAGAAATAGTGAAGTTCACTTCTCAACTATCCACGTCATTTCCGCTCATTTTTGATTGGATAAAATTTTATCGAGGAAGGAAGCTGTTTTGGACGAAAAAAATGAATTCCCTAGTATGCCGTTTCTCTCATACTCAATGGATTCCATAGATCGTTGCCGATGTTAAGAGCACTAACTGCTTCAGGCGAATTTTGACCACTAAACACATACTGTGTGTGCTGCTATACTTTATACAAGTTGTTTTTTCTACTGTGAAGGTGTGTTCGAACAAGTGGAGCGATCTACACTTTTAGCGCTGCCTAAACGTAATAAAATACCGAACAAATATGTAAAAGTTCTATTTACGTCCTATTTCCGTACTTCGGTTCAGATTCAGGTGAATGATCACGCACGATTTTTTTCTCTTTTCTCCATCCGCGAGAGTCATGGTTCCAAGATTTTACCTCCCCCCACCTCTGATTACCTGTCAAAACATATTCAACCGGCATCTTCTTGAGTGCTCCGATGGGTTGACCAACAGACAAACATGATTATACCTATAGGTACCAGCTGTCTACAAACTTGTTCGTGCAGCTCGCATCCAGCCGACCAGGCGGAGTAATCGCCTGCTAGTTTGTCGTGGTGTGCATTTTTCAGATTGTAGTCATCTTATTCTCTTCCGATACCACTTACTACTTTCTTGAACGAACTTAAAAAGCAATCTCAAATTTACTGAGTTTCCATGGAATATTTTATAAACAAGGAACATCAGTAAATTGGGGAAATACAACTGGTGTCAAAGCCTCAACTTTTCTGTTGGTTGGCTCATCTCAGCTTCTAGCTTGTTTGTTTTAACATACGATACACTTAAACAACTTGCTTCACTTCAGTGCTCATTGTAACAAAATCCGATGCTACGCCACAGTGCCGTCCAGAATGGCCACTGGGCTGACATACCAGTTTGCTCCAGTTATTGACAGTGATTCGTCATAGCCTTCTGCAAATCATCAATCGACCTCGTATCAATGGATTCGTCTAATCCACTCCCTTTACACAAAATACATACTATACAGATGAGCTATATCACTTACTTCGTTCAGCATAGTCTGTATGTTCTAAGTTGAGGAATTAAGCAACGCAACCTCCCCCTCAAACTGAACATTGATCAGCTTACAATCTGACAGAAGCTCCACTCAGATATCTTCCAAACTTTCGAGTGCCACTTTTAGTATGTTGTCTACGAAATAGTTGTAAAAGACAGTATTAATCAAACGCCCTTATTGAACGTCCCGTAAAACGGAGAATGCTTAGGATGGTCACCAATAAATGCGTACTCTGAACTCAAAGTGAATAAATAACGACTTCAACAGATTGAAGTTCCTCGTTTGAACTACTGTGAAACGGATATAGACCTAGAAAGTGTGATGGGAAGCCACATCGGGAGCAGCTTTTAGGTTCAAAACACTACAACTTTCGGCTAACAAAAAAGTGTAATGCTTCAGCGCCTATGATCGACACACTTCAGAACCAGGTTGGACACTGATCTGCCACTTTATTATCTAGTTATGTGTGTTTCGGAGTCCGTGGGGTTATAAGACAGATGTTCACCTTAAATTTGACAGAGGAAAAGCTAGTGCCTCTGTGGTCAGCATAGGATATTCAGACATCTCTTCTGAAGATGGGAATTACTGCTGTTAAGCGCCACTCACTAGGTACATCTTCGCCCTCCTCTACGGAGCGAAGGCTTTTGATCAACTCAGACACCGGTCTTTCGCCATCCTCGCTGAAGATGGCTAGAGAAAGAATTTCCAGACCTGAAGCTTCAGCACACTATAATAACTTAAACTCAAAATCCACTTCGGTTTCTGACGGAGGATCACCAGTGATGTCACAGTCAACCACACTATCTCAGCCCGATTGGATCGTGCTCCAAAGTGCATAACACATCGAGTTGCAAACTTGTGTATCCTCTTTTCATCTCATTGTCCGCATAAACTCATCGAAGGCAAACTGTTCACTTTGCAAGTCTAACGATAGCAGAGAAATGTGTCTGCGAGTGTGATACAGTCGATAGTCAACTTCCTTTAAGGAGGAGTACTTTACTATTAGATAAATGAATGCAGTCAGCTTCCCCACCAAAGTGATTGCACCACATGGTTCAGATATGCCCTCAGCGTTCGTTCTACATGCTGTAGTCGTTTTTACGTCTGATTTCTAGCCTGAAGTATCTGTAAAACATATTAATTAAACCGTCGACTACCCATCGGTAACCTAAACTACCGCGTAGCCAGTCTAATGAGATTGAAGACTTCGACCTGTCTCGGAAGTCCTAATCACGGGGTTATCGATTGGAGTTGACAGAACAGTTACTGTGTCTGCTCTTGAGACGATCGGGCAACCTGTTAACTACGCACAAGCGACCGTGGTTGCGTTCACATATGATAATTCGGTTGTGCCTAATGTGAGGTGAATAGCGCAGTAGTCAACACGGTTACCTCATGAAAGCGTGAGTGGAGTTCTACTCCCGGCCATGACAAGGTTCAATGAGAGCGAAACTCGAGTCTAATGCTTCTTTTCGAGAGAGGCTAGCTGAAAAGTCATTCTGAATGCGAAGATGACAATCCAATTGAGTGACGCTCAACCTGAAAGTTTCATCGTTCTATTCGAAAGTCACTGAATGAGTTTTCTTGTTAGATGGGTGTGATATTATCAGAGTCTGTGGATTTTTCAACTGTTGCTACTATGCATTGAATAGAGGATTATACTATCCCACCGGATTGTCCTTTTCAAACTCTAGTCGAAGAATCAAAATAATTTATTCCATTCCACATGGCAACTAGTTCTGGATCCTGAGGTCATCTATCGACATTACTGGTGATGGGACCCCTTAGTGGTTAGTTCATGCTTTACATTATTCATTTAGCACTGTTAGATATGCAGAACTCTTTGTATCTGATGGAGAATTATAATGAATAAACATATCTTCAGTGCCTATTCTGCCTGATTTAAACAACTATTAAAAACCAAAGGAAGCGCAAATTATATATAATTCTGTACAACAGACTACTGTTGTACTGGTTTTCACAACACGCAACAATAACAACATATGGAAAGTACGGAAGTTTCCCAGACCGATGAAGACATGGTGACAGCCAAAAATTACTCTGTATCCAGACCTTAATTAGATCGAGAGTTTCTGCCTGTACTAATTACACTTATCTGGGTTCTAACAGAACTCCGAAAACAAGCTCTATGTTTATCTGACCTGACTGCCAGCGAGATTAGTGAAGGAGCTGATACTTAGAGCCGTACAGATAATGAAAATGTGAAATAAAGTCACCCTAGTGAATGAAGTATTGAAGTGAGGTCAAGAAGTATTAGTCAGATCTACCAGCTGATCATTTTCACGAGTTGTTTAACGAAAAGAGAACAAAGAGTTCTTCGTCTGACCCCAGTGTTCTCCAAAAGAATGCACCAGTCCCCGTTGGAAATCACAAACAGTCGGTACTGGCGCTGCTTGCTCTTCACTTTACAGGTGATCATTCTGGTAGAAATATTACATCGAAGAAGGTACATTTTTCGACATGCATTCCTTCTTGTTGTCGTAAGACTCTTTACCCATCGACAGGACACTAGTTCACAAATTTCAAATATATCCAGTACATGAAACTTGTCCAGTTTCTAATGCCAGTCACGTTTAGGCATGGTTACAATAAGCGAACTGAGTTATCGGGTGCACGTAATACGGAACGAAAGAAGGTAGTTGCAATGCATCACTGTACATCCAGTAAACAGCAAAATCGTTGAAATGGTAGACGGCACGCGAAGCTGATTCTGTTAGTATGGTACGTGAAAACAGAGCAGATTCCGTTACCTATTTCCACTTTGATAATGGTCTACTAGAGAAAAGACAACAGCACTACTTGACAAACGAAACCATTGCGTATTATGAATATCAACAATGCACCGTATAAAGTTGTTACTGATGAGCATTCGAGGAGTTTGGTTTTATACAAAAAGCGCATTACTCAAAAATGATCGCAGCTGTCGTATTCTTGTAGACTTTTCAGTTAGTCCCTTTGAAAAAGAGGCACTATATTTGAGTTTTGCTCTTGTTAGAACTTGTCAATAATATATATATCAAAGTCTAAGGCCGGGACTAAAATTCTGACTACATTTTCATAAAGCAACCTTGTTACCACTGTCCTATCGACTTCATATTAGGTACGACTGAAGTATTCTATGCAAAAGCTCAGTCAACTTCGTCCTCTCCGGCCGTGACACAGGTATACACTATTGACTGGCTTTCACAACAGCCAAGCTCGAGTATAGTGCTTCTGTTCGAAAATATAAATTACGTCAATAAACGCTTAACAATAAATGCATGAAGTGCATGAAGTTTATGTCCGTGATTGCGTGGGGGTGGGTGTGGGGATGGATGCGACTTTGGGCACTGGCCAGACGTCAACGCATAAGGTCTACGCGTGCGACCCTGATCGCGGACAAGTGCGATGACCTGCATTCGATTGGTCGGGTGATTTGGGTTAACGTCACTTGGTTACCGTCATAGACTTACCATCAGATGATGTCAGGGCCGTAAAACAGAGCTTTTGCCACGGTGAGAGATTCAACTGCGCAAACTAACATGTGCATATGTGAACGTCAGAAGAACAATGGATTGTAAGTGTGGCGAGGAGGAGGACGAAACGCTTATGCGATGCGGTACTGGGTTCAGGTCAGTTCGATGAGCCTTTGCTGTAACGGATCGCACTGATCTGGTCCAATGTTTTTCTTCAGTCCGCCCAGCACTGGACGAATGGTGTCGATTTGGGCACCCTATACTTCAATTGCCTACTTGCCAACCGAGTAATGCCTGTTCCACTATCAAGCGTTGGTTTCATACAACGAGTTAAGTATGCTAACTGATAACACTGTCTGAACGACGGTGCTGGCGGAATCGATGGAGAAATCGTTTACGGAAAAATTTACAGGGATAGTGGCCTTGATGCGATATGTTCAGCTGAATCGACCACTGGCTCGTAAATGGATGTTGATTTGATTTACTGATGCATACATGAGAATTTGGTAGTATAATTAAACTCTTCATCGTCTCCTACGTTACCACCGGTTTTTGCCCAGTCAGCAGTTGTCTTTTACCCTAAGAACCAGTTCCAAGGAACTGCTGCTTTAAAAACGTTGATTTTGCAGCCACTGACTTTCGTTTCTCTGGGTGGTGGCGCTTGGGTCTACCGTACATATTGCGTAAACGAAAGCCTGAAAAAACCCAGTACAGTTACCTCTGCTTTAATCATGTCCGCCGGTTTCATCATTCAAGTAGCGTTACCAGTTAACCAACAATTCGAATTTAACCCACCTTGTAAAACCTACTCTTGATAATGAGACAGGCGCTAGACAGTTTGCGTTCGTCTCTTCATCAAGCGGTGAATGCCTTGCCAGCTTCTCGCCATAGGTTCCCCGGACATCAGTTTTTGTCCTAAAACCTTCAACATTTCAGCAATCCAGCGTCTTTATTTGCCCTTAGCTTGTTCCTTCTGTCTTCAACTCGATGTGTATGTTCACACCCGATCACTGAGCCAATTCACCAGTCTGCTTCTCTTGGCCATAACTGCGATTCTGACTTTTAAAACTTGACGCATCTCAAGCGTTGGATCGTGGTTCAGGGTCAAATTCAGTTCCCACAACCAGCCTCAGATTTAAGTGAATTAGCTCCAACTACTGCACACCGAAAAGTGCACATTTGTGGATTAGGCATTCAGTTCAAGATGGCTGCCTATGAAACAGGGACCGGCAAACGACAACATCGACTGACAGCAGTGTTTTAACAGATGTACCTTTCGGGAACAGTCAGCAGCAAGACCAATAACATTGTACAGGGGGCTACATTGTACAGGTTGGTTCACTGTTAAACGCATGCTCGAACATCTTGGCTGGAAGACAGACCAATTCATGGTGTTTTTTTAGACACTTGTCTGTCAACCCCCTTGAATGTCCAATTGTGTTTAAGTGATAGGGTGAGTTAGCAGACAATGAGTCATCGCACAACTAGCGTGGCATTTGCTTTCCTCGTGTCAATCATAAGAATGTCTGGTTGGATGTGCAACGAACAGAAAACGGAGAATATACACGACCCAACAACTCTAGTAGCCAGTCATGTTGCAACTAATCGACGCAGCCGACCTAAAACTGAGCAGTAAGAAGTGCCAAATAGGCCGCAGTTCAATCGTCTGCTTGAGACACACGGTTGGTAATGGAAAAATCCAACCACTGCCAGAGAAGTGAACAGCAATCAAGAACTTCTCGACACCAAAATGGCAGCGGCAGCTAAGGTCTTTCCTCAGAATGGTGAGTTACACTTCGAAATTTACAGCGGGGTTCTCCCAGAAAGCATATCCACTGTTCAAACTGCTGAGGAGGGACAGGAAATTCGTTTGGACTGAGGACTTGGAGATGGCGTTCAACGAACTCAAACAGGAGGCTGCCAACATTCGACGGTGTCTGACAATTCCAAAACCGAATGAACCATTTACAGTGCCAGTTGATGTAAGTGATATCGGAATCGGAGCAGTTCTTTCACAACCTTCGGGGA
>LUCH01002456.1:2348-67831 GCA_013368495.1 Paragonimus heterotremus
GTCCGCATACTCTAGATCGGTCAATCTAGCGCCAGGAAGAAGCTCAACACCAAGCTCACTGGATTCGTTGAGCGCACTTCCCGGAATGTCGTCCATGACAAAATTGAACAGGAAGGGGGAAATCGGACACCCCTGATTATATGTACACAGCCTCTTCTACACATTACATTCTTAGTAATGTGGGCAGATAGTTGGTTAGCTGCAGAACGCCTAAACTAACGAACCTCTTGCTGATAATTGCCTCGGTCCCTACTTCTCAACGTCGATATTACTTGTCACAAAGTCCCATTCAACTGCTTGACTTCACCATTGACTCTGATTGTACTCGGTAGTTTTGCCTGTTGCTACATCTCTATTGTGTAGAACCTTCCTCAACTCATCGATTAGGAGGAATGGATCGTCATCCTAACGGATATGTGAAGGCGTATAAAGCAGAACAAACAATTGGGAGGGTTGTCAATTGTAGATGTTTCCACATCGCTGCTTGCGTAGGCGAGTGAAAATCAGGAATTTTCGTCAATATAAGTCGACAGATGTCCCAAACGTTGCGAAAAATGAGAACACTTGGAAATCTGCACCGTCTCTTGAGTGGTCTTCTGTTTCTGATGAGTGTGTCGTTTGATGACTTGTTCCTGGTTTATTTTCATCACGTGTTCCATAATGAGTGGTCGTGACTTTTATTCTGTCAAAAAAAGAACTTTCTGCAGCTAGCAAAATAAAACATGCGAACTACACTTGAGTAATAGAAGAATCATGACGTTCGCTTAAATTTAGGCAACTCCAAACAGTAGTGCAGTAGTTTTGTGGTAACACAAATCTCTTGATCACTGCTTCCTGGTTTGTATATTACGTCATAGTGAAAACACGCAAATTCTTCGTCTACGCCGCATCCTTTCGTTTTTCTTTGTTCCTGCCATGCATAGAGAAACCACAGGTCGGTCTGAAGGCAACGTGCTTGCCGAAGAGAGCATATGTTCATTTTTACATTGCTTCTGTGATTGTACATGCGTTTTTCTCGTTCGATCGATGGCGTCCTTTGTTTCAAGAAAATGTGAAGACGACGATCACCAGCTTGCCCTCCTGGTTCTGTTGCAGCAGTGACACCAACAGGTGCATATGTTTCTGCTACTACTGGTAACCCGTGTCTGATGTTCACAACCGCTTTCAAGTCTACATTCATGCAACCAGCCGAGAACTTGATGGCTTCGGGAGGTGAAAAGACTGTTGTTAACCACCAGGTTTTTTTTATTAGCCAGTGTGTCGCAGTCTTTCCATCCATGATAATGTCCTAAGTAGCTCTGGAACCAGTCAACGTCGTTGTGCACCTCCAGATGGGATGTGCATGTGAATTCTTTTGATGGTCCAGAGTGTCGCAGCTATTAGAGTGGGAAATTTTTCCGACTAACTAGTCTAGCTTTGAAAGCGGATAGGCATTGAAGCGAATGAATCGGCTAGCCTATAATCCACAATTGCTCTCACCACTTCTGTCTGCCATTGAAAGTGGCATGTGCCCTCTGAGGCAATTTTGAAGGTTCGACTGTGATATTTCAAAAGTTTTCAAGTGAATAGTTCGTTGGAGAAACAGTGACGTCGATCTTTTCTAGCGGTGGCTTATATTTCGATGGCGGTTTACTACGACCAAAAGTTTAGCCGTGAGTAGTGGTTTATGTCTGCCAAGTGGAATTGCAACCTTGCTTGAGGTGGTCGTGATCGATCAATACATCACACAAACTTGGGCGGAACTAGCAACTTCACTTGGACATAGAGCGTTGTTGCAACAAGTGTCTAAGTAGAATTTTGGAAGTTGAGATCGCTGGGGGTAGCTACCCATACTGTTGTGTGCACTCATATGAGGCGTACAGTGTTTTCGACAAACTGACATACCGTGATTTCTGGTTATTTCGTCTCAAGTAAGCGCTTGGCCAGTTGCGGAATTTGTCAAATCAACGGAAATCCATATTCATGCAGTACTTCGACAAATTCCCTCAGATGGCGAAACAACCAAGAATCACTGTTTCATTGAAACCCTTCTGCACCAAAGGCGGCCCCAGATAAGATGTCAGGTAACCGAGTCCCAAGTAGACTATGGTCAAAACTACAGGCGTTGATTAAGAATAAGAGTACCGGTACTTCGGTTTTTGTCGTGGGGTAAAAGACGATCGATACCCTACGACCAAATGAGCGATTTGCCTGTTCTCTCACTCAGTTATCTCCGTTTTAAAGACCGCCACATTATGAGACTTGTGAATGCCTCACGTACGGTGGAAAAATGACCGATATATGTGGTTACCACGCCATTTTGTGATACCTTTTTTGAATACGAGAATTACTTGATATGCGCCGCTCACGGGGGTACCCTTTCAACCGTCTATATGGGACGAAATTTTGTAATCAGTGCCGGTGATAATTTATCGCTAACATTTTTAGAAAGAACTCGAAAAGGAAGTTGTGGACTTGGAGCCTTATTATGTTTCAATAATTCAAGCTCCAGAGCCATTTTTGTTTCTGATGAAGGGTTGTCGAGGTTATCAACTAACTAGGCTACTCTCATCGTCTTCAATAGACTGAACTGGTTCAATCAAATTGAGTTGCGTTCCCTATTGCTCAGCCTACTACTGAAGTCGCGGCAAGCTGTAAATTTGCGAACCATCTTTTTAGCATATGATCTAACTAACGCCTTATCGTCTGCCAGCACCACCAGGAATCAGTGAGAATTTGAATGTTTTCTCATAAGAGTGACTAGCATCCCTAGGTCGCTTCTCAGAGCAACCTCCACATTCCATGAGCTTACTGTTAATGAGTTTGTCACGATTGTCGTATTTTGAGTCAGATGGATTAATCAAAATCTGCTCATACGCCCTGTCGAGTCGGCCCCACTCCACTTTGGCCGTGCTCGCAGTATTCCTTTGGAACAGCTTTCCTCACGCCACTTTCTCCTAGATGTCAGCATTTATGCCGGACGCTGGAGTTAGGTGGATGGTTTGGCCATGAGTACCATCTGACAAACGTCTTACAACCTTCAACTCCATCGGTTGTATACTCAGCGGCGTCAAGAAGGGGAGTGACGCGAATTGAAGAGAATGATTCGCGCCGAAATTGATGGCATCACTCAGCTTCAGGAATACTGGGATCTGGAATGTGTATATGTTTTCAGTTTCGCTCTGTGCGACGGGCAACGGGCGCAGAGATGCAATCTGTACAAAATGGTGTTTTCGACCAGTTGAGCAATCCTCTTGTGAATGTGCTTTGTGTTTATTTGAGCCACCTGACGCCAGGACCACTGTGACCCACTCCAAATGAATCCTCATTCACGTACGTACGACCAACGAGCTCAAAGAGGAGGTGTTAGGAGGCGCATCTCCTAACGAGACAGCCAGGACGCATCACGTCACATCGATCGGCCGGCCCAGCTCGGATGGTATGGTCGTGGGTGATGGTATGGTCCCACTCAGCCAGTCAGATTGCAGGTGTGCGGTCGAACGCATGTGCGATATCTGGACAGTGTTTTTTCTCGTGTTGCCTTGTGATATCGCCTGTAATGTGATTTGCGCTGACACCCTGACTGCCATATATGACTGTTTAGTTTAATTCGCTCTATGTCTGTCGGTCATCTGTGGTGATCGTTTTGTCCAGTAATTCTAGAGCTTGTGTGGCCTTAGTTTGTCTCTCTCGTCCAATAAACAATGCAGCCGCGTCTCTTCTGATTTCTCGGTTTTGGTTCAAGCGACTGAGCGCGTAACGGAGGTGACGAGCCAATAGACCCTCTCGTCCAGGCGGAAACCGTTCAGATCGAATGGTCCCTCTTAGTGAACCTCATGTGACGATTATCGATCGACCTGGGCATCCAGATCTGCGGCTAAAATCGTGATATTTGTCCCAGAAGCTTGAATATTGAATACGCTGATGAAACTTACCTGTGATTATTTTCGGGCCACAGTCTGTATTTAGTTATAATAACCAGCGCGTTTGCCATTGCTTAGCTTATTTTATGTGATTCCTCAAATCTCGAGGGCCGATGAAATTTTGTCCAATAGGAAGACTTACTTGACCAAGTGTTTGACCATGTGTTTATTTCCACTTGACCAAGTGTTTGGGGTCCTCGTAGGAGCGCCAATGAACCTCTGCGTCAGAAGTAAATAGGAAGTCATGCAAATTACAGAGCCGGTCTTAAATGCGTATCTCGGACGGGTGTAGTACTTTATTTGTGAGGGTTTCCATGGTAGTGAGTGAACCTGTCTGCTATTTGTATGCATCAGTTTAAGCCCATTCAAAGCAACTAGTCTCAAGAGCGTTTTGAGTTAGAGGAACGCAACAGTAGCTGACCAAATAACACTATGATCCCACAGCATCAACAACAAATACATCGTTTTGTCGTACAAATTGTCCTAACTAAATAACTCATAAATCTCCGACTTTCCTTCGTGGCCTTACTCTCGCATAATTTGCTTTCATCACTGCAATCCCGTAATGATCGTTTCGTTTCAGTTTGGTGCTCAGCGTTTTCCTCGTTGTTGAAGTGAACTTGAACAGTATTCCATATTAACATGACACTTGGACTATAAACACTACCTGTTTTTTTGTTGAATTTGATGGGACAGCGTACTGGCCTGTTTTGCATGGGTACAGTTGTAACAGTGGAGACCTTTATTGATGTGCGTTTTGAAAGCCTTTTTGAGTGTTGTTTTCATGACTGTCAACTATCTACGCCTGCGATTTTTGTTGGAGACACTTTTCATAACTAGGTTTAGGACAACAGAGAAGGTAGAGTTTTCTTGAGGTCAAAAGTTGTCATATGTATAGACTTGCCACAGACAGTGTTTCTCGTATAATGTTGCCTACTACCTTTGTTAATTTCAGGACAAGAACATTACGACAGATATTTTGACTGCACTGACTAGCCAACCCCTACCTCAAAACAGAGATTTTCTGGTTCAACTTCCGGGCTTATTCAACACACTAGCCCTAAATGCACGGGGAATTGATGCTATTCAATCAAGTGGAGTGCTTAACCAATATCTGGAGACGCTGGTCTCGCCAGACTACCTGCCCACAATGAAGACAAAACGCGTGCGGGATTTTCTTTCGCAGGTTTCCCACAATTTCACAACTAGCACTGGTCAGGGGCTTTCAAACAGCCTAACGGCTAGTCAGATGAGCACTGCTATTCAAGAGCTTTTGAGGTCACACAGCGAACTCAAACCTGCCATCTTCCAAGGTCTGGTTGCTGTAAGTCATCCGTTTTTTTTCTATTTGGATCTTTTGGAATACCTTGATTATCCATTCATTCATACTAATTTCCAAATGGTATTGATTCGATTTCTATCCATAAATGCCCTCTCAGAGGATGTGGTTTCAAGAAACACTTATATTCAACCGTTCTTCACACAGTCGTGTGTTCACTCATGTTTATGATTTTAATCGGATACTCGTTTCAGCATATTGTCTTGACAATCTTATATTTCACTAGTAAATTTTTCTTATTCGTTGGCAGTTTTGGTTCAAAATGAACCCACTTCTGAACAAAAATTTATTCCATTTCAAAAGTAGTTTCGTTATTCGCCAAATTCATGTGTAAGCTACCGCCTTATCAATGCCGTGCATTTCTTTTGGACTGTTAGTGTCTTAGACGTGTGGTCGAGCTGGGAAATGTTCAACCTGCTACCTTGATTGCAGAACCACTTTATACGACGGCTGGATTCTCAACTTGTTCGACCAGTTCAAACCCCAAACTTGCCAATTCTGATGTGATCAACGCTGAATCTCCCTATTGTCAACATCTAGGCGTAGATTTACCTTGTCTCACAGCTGTGGCCCTAGACGATAGCGCGAATGATTCTGGACCAGCAGTCGGTAGTGGAACAGTTCAGACTGTGGATGGGACCGGCACCATGCTTGAGGAGGATGTGGTGATGCTTTCTGGAGGAGAAGATGACGATGATGAAGACAATGGTATCGACGGTCCAAACCGCGCCACACAGACTCAGTCTTCCACTGCCCAACAGACTCGCAATATGGCCAGAATATTGGATTCTCGATCTGTTTCTCCTAGCCCTTCCTTAATTCTGAAGGAAGGTGTGACACAATCTGTTGGCAACAAAGCTTTGGGTCTGTTGCCCGACGGTTCTCCGATACCTCCCCACATGTTTCTCCCTGATTTCATGCTCAACACTGTAAGTTGAAATGTTTAATTCTTTCTCTCTTTTTGCATCCCTCAGTCGGATATATATATATATATATATATATATATATATATATATATATATGTGAAAAGGTATTCGCACTATGAAAGACTATGATACACTTATATGTCTTGTCGGTTGCGGTGGTTACGTTGATACTTGGGCTGCAGCCTGTGGAAATACTCAGTTCAGGTATATGCATATATGGATGCATGTGTAAGGTTTCATGTAGACAACGAGGTGGATGTCAGTGAACGTATTGGACATGGTTATCAGTATACTAGTGATCGATGAGACATAGGTATTCAAACACTCGATTATGCTGGGTGTGATTGGGATTGGCATAAGATAAAACGTTTGAAGCGTAGACTGAATAACTGGCTGATCAATATTGCTTTAAACGAGGAACCAAGGGGTAAATAGATAAGATTTGCTGGCTTAAAAAACGTCGCAGGAGTTGTACACAGAGTAGTTTCTTAGCTATAGTTATTCACTAAAAACGTAAGGCTTTGATTTCTTTACTCCGTTTATACATTTCCAGTTTGATTGTTTTATCCGTACCTTAAGACCTTTGGTGTACATTTAGGATATTTCTTTTTAGAAATGATCAGAATCGCTTTTTTAGCCCTGGTGATCTGCTCAAGTACTCTAAAATTTAATTGGTGACAAATCTACAGATACCTTAATTCTCACTTTCGTCTTTTAACGTAATATTTACCGTCATCTCACTTATTTTATGTGGTAACTCTTTTATCTCGTTGTGTCACTGCTAGTTCACATTTGCTTGCCCAACTGTTTCATCCACTCACCGCATCAGCACTGTTCAGTTATTTACTTCCAGAAAGCAAATGAGTAGCCGACACACCTACAGAACGCTGGACCAATACACCTGTAGATATTTGACCTACCGCGCAATCCCACTGACTTGGTCATCTCACGATGCATTGGTCGCACCGCTGAACTGTTGCATTCTCCACCTACTCCGAGTAACAGTGTCACTGGGCCATAACTACGACCTACACTACTCACAAACCCGGATTTGGCGTATCTCACCGAACACCTCGGTTGCCAGGTTACAACAACCGACTTTGTATCATGGTTGTGCTGCGTCTTTTCCGGAAAGCTGTTAGACTGGAACTTTAAGCTGTTCTGATTGTAAATCTCGTGTGAACATAAGGTAGTCGAAGAAACCCAAAAGCCTGCATAGAACTGTTTGAAAGACGGCGAATAACATTTGGACCCTTGTAAGTGGGAACCCCCGAAAAAGAAGTAATAGGGGTGTTGTTACCGCAAAATACGCTTGGCCTGAGAATTCGGTTATTGCGCAAACTCCCCTATAGGTCATGTCAAAAATCAAACCATAAACGCGTACACTCATTTGCACGTCAGACATGCATTCACATACATCATTGTCATTCGCCTTGATGGAACTTCTGTCCGCTGTCTTCTTGGCGTTCGGAGCTTGCTCTTTTGTTTCTCAATGTTGCCTATGGGTAATATGCTACTTGTGAGTGAAACTGCCCGTCATACATTAGGGGGAACCAACAGCAACAGGCATTGGGTCCAAGTGCCTTAGAAACGTACCACTTTTTGCTGTAACCAGTGAGAAGACAATGCTTGGTAGGATCATGAGGCGCTGCCGAAAAAATTCTGTCCAACCGTTATCAATTTCGGTGCGTGATTCACACTCCAGTAAGCACAAAGTTCGCATGGAGATCACGTGACCAGGTCATCGCAGTGCGAATTTAAAAAAAATTGTTTGTATATTCTAGTGGCCTATCGTAATGCTACTGTTATATCACTTGATACAGGCTGATTGGGAGAAGCAGTAATAGTATGTTCACACTTTCCTGGCGAAAAAAAAACAGGTTTCCAAACCATTAGCTAGAATGGGTATCACACACATTACACAACTGGCCTTTCAATGACATCCACAGTGGTGCGATGGCAGGTTTTCATGTTTATCTTTAACTCACACTTGTACATTGAGATCAGTGCTAGTCTTTATCGATTGGCTTTGTTTTAATGGCCCTCGTTGCTATTGCTCGAAAGAAGTCTATCTGATATTCTAGGTCACGTCAGCCCTGATCAACGAATGGAAACATTGATTTGTCATCGGTGACCGAGTTTACAACACCTCATATCTTACCCATACTGCATCGGCAACACTGTGATTGGTTGTGGACCACTCTAATGTCATCTTCTCAACCTGTCCGCTTTCTTCGAGTTCGCGTTCCATTGGCTTTCAGAGTCACTTTTGATCTCCGACACGATTATCCTCAAGGCCACTCACTTCGGAATACTTACTACATTTGTCATTACAATACTTCGCTTTTATAATTTCCCGGCTACAATAGATGCTTCTGTCTTTCTCTCTGCAGTGCAAATTTTTGGAAAAGCTGCTTCCTTCCGTGCTACACGTGAGTGAAGCAATGTGTCTACACTTCATTCGCCATGGTGGCCTTCAAGTACTATGCGACCTTCTGCACATGCCTGGCCTTCCATACGATTTCCCAGTCTCTGCTGCTTGTGCATCTTTGTGCAAAATTTTTGAAGACTTGGCGAACTCTGTTTTTCTCAATGATGCTATTAAACCTCTGTTTCAGGTGAGCTCATTATGACGTGCGATTTTCCGATTTTCTGCTTTTCCTTCCTGGACATTATTTTGCCGATGTGATGTTTTGTTACAAATATCCCTTTGTGTATTCGTTTGCTTTATTCGTGAAGAATAAAGTTGAATTTACTAAATTGCCCTGCTGTGGTGTTCGCATTTGCGTACACACACAAGCATAAAGTCGCAAACGAAAGTGGGTTGAGCCATTGCTGATCAAAGATTGAAGGCTTTTACTCTATAGTGGTCGCACTTATGTGTGTGTCCACGCGTTTCCCCGCGCCGGTCATCTAAGCATTTTTTGCTGGCTGTCGGTTTAAACTTCTCGTCTGAGCCTATATGCTCCTCTTGCCCCCGTTTGCATAAAGAAGGCGAACCCCGACCACCGTACACAGGCAGGGTTAAAGGCTAAAAAGGAAAAGGAAACTAACCGCTGTGAAGTTGTGCTGATAAGCAGTATTGTCGTTTTCGTTCCTTGTCGCTGAGTTGCTCCGGCGTTTGACGAGGATGTCTGTAAGTCGTTAAATTCCAATATTTGTTGTTTCATCTGATGTCGTGTCTTCGAAGGCCATAATATCATATTCAAAAGCATCCACGGTTGCCTACTATGGGACCTCATTTAGTCGAAATGGCCAGGAACAAGTTGTTTAGGACCACGTTCATGGATTCGAGCAGGTGAGGTAGTGTTGTGGGACGGCTTTACAACGATACACCGGTGGACCAGATCACTGTATTCTTGTTCGATCTTGCGGAATCACATTTTGAACAAGCACTCTTGTGATAGGTTATTGTTGCTTAAATTATTGACAGCGTGGTCAAGCGGATCAGTTTACCCGTCTCACTGATGGACTGAACCGCCATCATCTTGTGGTCGGAATCGTTGTTATCACGGAGCTGCTCATCTTAAAACCTTTACACTTGTACTGCTCCGTGCAACTTCTCTCAGCAAAATCGTACGCCAACACCCACCCACCACATTTCATTGTTTGCCAAGTATTCCCATCTTTGTCAGTCGGTGTGTCGAGGTTGTTATTGTTATTTTTAGTGTGATAATCAAACGTGGGAAGTGCGTAGAGTTGAATGAGAAATGGCGATGAGATGAATGCCTAGTATCCACCAGTGATTATGTAAATGGTGGTTACCAAGATGCCCTACCAAAGACAACATCATTTCATCCTCCTGATATACGAATACTCCGTCAGCGCTTGTCTATACGGTACAGCAAATTTAAGCGGAGACCGTGTTCCTTATATACCCGTACATTCCGTGTGCCTCAGCCCACTAATTTATCTTTTCATATTCAGCTGCTTATGTTCTTTGTTGACGGTTGTGTGCCGTGCTTAGTCTGCCAAAGCGATCGAAGCTACAATACGTATTTACTCATGTGTCGTTCTCAGTGACTTTTTCTGCACCTATATACACAATTTTTAGCTTTCAGCCGTACCCACGGATAGTATGACTTGGAATGCTTTCAATTCGGACTCTGGTTTACGAACTCATAGATTACTGAATAAGCACAAACATATGGTGAACCAAATCACGTACAGTGAAAATCCACGGAGTCAAAAATTCAATAATCTGTAGCTATGTGCTTGTTAACTGCGATACTGTTACGCTCGAAGGCATTTCCAACCGACGTTATGGTTGGTCCCGAATCTCTCACTTTAACAGATGGCACTCGTCCATCTTGCTTAGAATAGCTGTCAGGGCTCTTTTTTTCTGGGATCACGTTATCGACTGGCCCCCTATACGATTCCTTCTTACCCTCAATAGCCGAACTGTGCAGCATGGATGCGGCGGACACCCCAGTAACGTACGGTGTATAACCCAATCAATGTAGGCGGCATTATTATTACTTCGGTTAACGGTCGCAAACTTACGCACGACCTATTTGATACAGGCTGGTTGACATTGACTATGGTGATCAACTACAGAGTGCTTATATGTATCCTGCACTCGATTACTAGTCTTCTGCGCACATTCCACATCGCTGCGTCTTCCATGGTTTGATCCACGCTTCCCATATCTGATGTAAACCAGTGTGAACAAGATTGGGGTATTTCACCGAAGGCCTTTATAATACAGACGGCATTAGTTGTTCAAAGGGTATAATCGTCGATAGGATTTCTTGCTTATCTGAAATTACAGTGAAATTCTTTAAACATAAAACCTGGGCTTTCTCAGAATTCATGTCAAAATCGTATAACGCAAATAACCGGTTTGCTGCGCTGAACATCATACAAAGGACAGGGTTCAAACAAGTTACGAATGTGTAGTACTTCGGATTAATTTACTAATGAAAAGTACCTGGATGTGAGTGAGGCATCTGGGCCAATTGAAAGAGTCGCATTGGCAACCGGATAATCGCGATTAGTCGCTTTCTGGTTGCTTTGCAGGCTTTTCAGTGTATTCATAACAAAATCTTCCGTAGTTATGACTAAAAGTTATCCCGGAAAAACATCAAATTGTATCCAACGTCCGGGAAGGCTACCGAATGAGGACCATAATCTACTCCACTCCTCCTCGAATGCTGGCAGGTGGCCAATAGCCAAGCTAATCGGCTACACATATGTCAACTGATCATGCGTTTCACACAGCTAGTAATACGTAGCCGTTTCATTGAAAGTATCGCTGGGTGAATATCGAAAAGCAAAGTGAAACGCCGAAACACAGTGGAATAACTAGCTAATGCAAAGCCCATTCTCCTTATCTCTGACACTTTCCCCATGTGTTTCACAGATTCCATTTTTTTGTTTCTGTAGACTGACAATACGTACCGCGTGTGAACAGCTAATGACTTATCGCCCCTTTCTGGAAAGACATTGTCTGTTTTCTAATCATGGTCCGATCAGCTGTATACAGCGTTTTTGCTTTTCATCTCCAAAAGCCGCCACGTTCATATCGTGATCTGAAACGGGTTTGGTTATTTGTTTTGAGACACCATCCGAGTGACTGAAACATGCGCCTCCGTGGAGTTGGCTGTAGGGAAGTGCTGCTTCAAAAGGTAGTTTGACCAAATTTAGTTTTCCGTGCACACGTAATTTACCATTCGTTGCTTCTACGGAGTGTTCACAAACGACAAAGAGGAGGCACTACAAATGTTCGGTATGTGTAGTTCTCACCCATTACTCCTTTGGTCTTGCGCAAATCCGTCTTAGATACAACAAACAGCGATAGAGTATCAAGTATTATCGGTGACTATATCGAACCATTCAATGCAACCTCGTCATACTAACCGTATGTTCTTCGAAGAATCCAAACCGCTTTGCGACAACATCTATTGAATCTAAACATGTTTGATTAGCTGCAAATGCATTTAACAGTGTCACTTCATTGTCAATTTGACTCTTCGCCTTATCTTAATCGGCTAACATCGGCAGAGCTATGATTTCGGATGCATCTTAAAAGCAGTGCTCCTGTGATGTTGGCTTGTCCTCCGGGTTATCTTCCCCGGCGCTCGTATTTTGGGTTGACAACTTAAGACTAGTAACGGTATGTTTCCATTTGTTATCAAATGGAACTAACTCATTGGAATTAGCGAATTTAAGGTTCACCTGGATGCATTGCATCAATTGACGCGGTATCCTGTTCTAGCATCTTCTTGAGATATGTTATAATGTAGCGAAAAAGACGTCCAATAAAGCACAATCTTTATTCTCCGACTCGCTAGTTAGCATGCTACGCGCTCGCTCGCGTTTGAGTCAGGATTCCAGTCCACAACACCCCCAGGTTTCCGCTCACGCGTCATGTGCACTTCTGCCCGGTTGATGTGTGTGATTGGCGCCTTCTTTCCGGGGGTTTTCCGCCTGCCATTCTTCGTCCATTGACCCGATTTCGTTGAACGATGGCTCGTCCGGCCGCTCCTATTGTCCGCCATGTATCCCCTGTGGGCTTTGACCGTATTCCACGACCATGTCGAGATATTCCTGAGAGTGTTGGAATAATCGCGCCTCCGATTTGGTCGTCCATCCTGTTTCGCCTGCCATATCTCGCCCGTTGGTCCGATCCGGTCGAGCGATGACTCAGCCGGTCGCCAACACCGTCCCCAGTCCGCTCGTTGTGGGCTATTGGACATACCTCCCCGCGTTGAGGTATTCCGCCGAGAGTTAAAATACTCGCATCTCCGGTTTGGCAATCCACCACAATAACACTTATTTCTCCACCGAACTGAGACAGTGTTGCCAACTTCACCGCAATTGTCTCGTCTATCCATTATAAATTAACCGTTTATGTCTATCCAGGCTTGTGGGCATACCATCAACTGATCAAAACAGTACGTAAGCCCGATCACCTCGCCAAGGTAGCAGAATAGATCAGGAGAGGTTTTATCCATGTGCTTTACTAGTGTTTTAGGAAAGGTTGATAGCCGGTTTTCATAAAATCGACTTCAACTTTTCATTTGACATCTCGTCGCGTTGCCCGTTGGAGCCTTAGAAATGTTTCTAATCAGTGATCACATGTGGCTAGATCACAGCTCAATGCTGTCCTTCACAGCAGAGAGCAGACAGGCACAATTGAAAGGAGCTGTCACACAAAAATATCAACCACAACGCCTAGATACAATATAACACCATGTAACAAACACGTCGTTGGCTGGAGGCAACGAGTTGATGGATAAATCCACCACTTAATTTATGATGGCAGTCAGATTTGGTTCACTAAGATTGGCATGTATGAACCGTTTGTCTGTCTCCTAGGGTTAAGTGATTTTACTGGTTAAATTAATGTCTAAAAGATTTACTGCAAGTTTACTGTTTTTTCATGTTTCTCTGTTTTAGTGTTTGGAATCGTCGCTCGAGAAACTAACCGTTTTGCAGAATTCTGACTTCTCTCTGAATTCCATTTTGTTGCGTGAATACGCGACCAACGAACACACTCTCCTGCACGAGCTGGTTGTAACTGCCTCCATAGTATGCATTTTGGTGCAAATTATTGACCATTTAAAACCCGAATTGCGACCTTCGTTCGCTAACAAGTGGATCGGCCGCAGTACATTACAGGCGTTAGGGTGAGTTCCGAGAATTCCCTTTACCCCTGTTGTAACATCATTATAAGTGTTCGTACGGTAATGCATTGTGATTGCTAAATGAGAATTGCATCTCCCATTCGTACTCACACCGTATATATTCAACATTTCAGTTGCATCACTGCCACAATGCACACATCGTGATTGACATTCGAAGAAACATCGAATGGCTTTCTGTTGTTTCTATGGGTCGTTTACCCGACTTATTCATTACTCCTATTTGTTTGGTCAAACGAGCATATATGTCATTGTTCCTTTAGGTCGCAGCAAATCACTTTTCATCAGCTTTCCAGTGTATCATGCTAATCGATTTGTTAGGTCACTTCGATACTTAACGCCCTTACACTCCAGTCACTCTGATGTGCATGTGTGTTAGTTGACGCTTCGTGGCTAAATTCCAGGCCTATTCAACGCTGTCACTGTGATGAGGTCGTCCGCTTGCTTCATAAAGCGACAAATGTTATTTTGTGTAGCTGAAGACTGGGAGCTTGACCGAATATTGACCCGGTGGATTTTTTGTTTGTTCATGATTAGCTTCACGGTGATGACAACAACTTGCGTATCTCAAGGCGCATTTTTGTCCACAACCTGTTTCTAACACCTTAATTTGACACCGGTCAGTAGGATTACAAGATCCCGTCTGTATACGTCTCAGTAGATTATCTGGTAGTGGCATTGTAATGCGTACTCTGAAATGTGTGGATAGTCACTGCAGAGTAAGTCGCAAAACTACAGGTGCCTTTCAACATGTCTCATTACGTTACTGTTTTGTAGAGTGTGCTAACTGTGATGATCATCACTTTCGGTGTGTGCATACGTGAAAGGTTGACTCTAAGTTCCATTTCCCTTAACTTCGCTTGAGATTACTCCAGATTGTTATATTGGTTACCCTGTTGTCTCTTTCGCGTTTTAGACGTCTCTACTTGAGCGTTTCGTGGGAAGCCGGCGTCCTTCTTAAGCTACTTTACGGTGACAAGGATATAACGGAGGCCGATATTGTTGTTCCCACGAAGAAAGTTACGAAGGAGTCATCTTCCAGCGAAGAAGCCGGGCCAAGCACTGTTACTTGTTCAAAGCCTTCCGGTATCGCGACTAAGTCTTGGAAGCCGGTAACCGAAACCAATCCGATGCCTCAGTTTGTGGAGGCCTTACATATATATGCACTTTTAAAACCATCGAAAACCCCGGTTGACGATAACAGCAAAGCCTTCCTTCATCGAAGACCCGGTGAGTCCAACCAGTAGAGGACCAAGACGACAGTTTCGGTCATAGTGTGATTGGTTCAAGTTACGTCTTACTACCTATGCATATGTGTGTGCTATTATCAGTGTTCAAATGCTGCTGGTAATGTATGCGCGCATACACTAACGCTTATACATCATATCCCCCGTTTTCTCCCGATTTACTTTGTCTTGCCTTGCTAGCTTAAACCCCACTTTTTTCATCGAGGTTCGGTTAATCAATCCGAACTGACTTACAAAGGCCTTCACTCACATTTCCCTCTGTTTTATATTGAGTACAAGGTGTAAGTGAAACCAGAATTCGTTCATCGCGTGCAGTTCGTGGTGGCGTTTGCGTGCAAACGTCCTTTGATTCTACTTACCGTGATATGCTTATTCGGATATTTATACCGCTAGCCATAACGGTAATGCTTTCTATTGCACAATCAACGTGTCGCATTTGGGCTGGTTAGTCTCTGATTGTCGACGCTCATTATGAAACATGATTTGATCTTGTGATTTCAAGTTTTATTTGCGGATTCTAATCAGGCTGCTTTCTGAGTACGTTGTTTCGCTTACTTGCTTACCGTTGGTCTGGCTTCTCTCATTTTTCGCTTGTGCTGTCTTCTAACACGTTATTTTGATCCGTTAACGTCCGACAGATTTGGTCAAAGCTACCCATCGAATCCTTCACGTTACGGCGTTTTTGATCAATTCGGTATCCGAACTCTGCACCGCATGGGGCCGCTTTTTCGCCAGTCGTAATCAGACTAACTATCGTCGACGCCGAATGACTTTGCTTCCTAGCGAACAGATTCCCAATGCGATTAAACAAGCTGCTTTGTCACAGATCGCACATCTTCTTTGCGAAGCTGTGTCCTGGGAACCTTCTCCCTGTGCGAAAAAACATCCAGCCGCTCCGGGCCTGATTTTTGCAATACGTTATTCTGCTATTCGTTTGACGAACGCTCTGTTGCACGACTCTACACATAGGGGCCCGCAGGGTGGAATGATGACGAGTTTCTTCATGCAGAATGGAATCAAACGCTATTTTGGGTAAGTATCATGTCCCATGCTTAATTGGTCAGCAAAATTATGAAATGTTTACGTAGGATTTAATGTTCTCAGTATAAATGTGTAAGATACAGCACTCCCTCCCTAAAAGGACCACTGACGGGACTGACTATAATTGGTCGCTTTGGGGTTTAGTCTCCTTTGAAGGGAAAGACAACTTGGGCTTTGTATTGGCAATGCTTAGACCACCAAATAGAAGCATTTTTAATCATCTTGAAGAAAAGTTTATTATGATCGTTTCTACAATGTGCCTCTTCGAATATCACTCAGCTGATGCAACACTTCACACATTGCCTATAGGAGACCCTTGACATTGTTGATGCAAATAGACGCGGTTTCTCTGCATACTACATCGCCTCCGCTAATTTAACGGGCTTGGGGTATCGTAGGTTCCATCTGTTCCTCCGAAGATTACCAGTAATTCGTCAGGTGGGACTTGTGGATCGCAATGAACGAAGAAAATAGGATTCAAGCACCGCTTACTTATGGGTACAGGTAGTTTAGTAGGATGATTGTCAGGTGCCTTCCGCAACTCACTACTGATCCGTGGAATGAAATATAAGGGAGTCACTTAAATGACACTTGTTAGTTTAGGACCACTGAGCTACTGGCATCAACGACGTGGGACAGTTCGTGTTGACTGCGGATCGATCAAGCCATCTGTCTTGCGTAGATTAGACTTCAGGTTCCAAGGGATAAACTAGTGGCGATAAACCTCGTGATCTCCCTAGCAAGTGATCGGACTAATCAGCCAGTATTTCTTTCATGATTGTCGATCGCGAATTTGACAAAAGAACCTGTTGACATGGTATCTTCAACTTCTTTACCGTATCATGAAAGTATGAGAGTTTGTCTGAAAATAGAGAGGAACATTCAGAATAGGTAAAGTTTTAGAACCTTAATCGCAAGTTTGCGCATTACAATTGTTACCGCACATGAATCCAGTCTTCAGCTGATTTTCTGCCAGTTGCAATGTGACTGTGAATGCTTCATGCAAGCCATGGACTGCATTCCAGTACACACTGGGTTTTCCAAGTGTTTATTTATTTACATTTCAATGGGATTGAGCTACAACCCTTTCGGTCATCCCACATAAATTTCGTTCACATTTCAACCATCTGCTGTTAGTTTCGTACAGTTATATTTATACCCGTGTTGTCGTTTTCACTCATCATGCTGTTGTGTTTAAAGGTGATCATAATCAAGCTTGCATATTTCTTGATGTTAACGGTTTGTCAACAGTTTCTCCTTCGATCATGCTGCCTGCGAATTTCCTCTGGTGTTTGCGTTGAATAAGAATACCCATAACAGTTAAGCGTTAGTTTCAACCACCGATGTACCGCTAGTGATGTCGATGATAATGATGGTGCCTTCATCCTGGTCATGTTTTTTCTGCGGCTTTTCATTACAGATTGTTTCAGGAATTAATCAAGTTCGACTTGAATGATCCTCGTGTTAGCGGTAAGTATGTATTGCAGTCATGTTTTGTTTTGTACTTTTTTAACGTCTGTCAACCGTTTCCCTAGGAAGGATGTTTGATAACCAATGAGGTTCAAAATGTTTACTGTATTTAATGGCTGGCTTGAGTTCTAATTATCTCCTATTGTTATCAACTGTGTGTACATCGGTTACAGTTATCATAGACTAATTATGTTTTGTTTTCTGAATGCTATTGGTCATGTGTATGTACTTGGAGTGCCTCCTGTTGAAATTACAGAACCGTTGGCAGAGGTGCTTCAGGAATGGTTGACTTGTGCCGACTGGATTTGCACTACAGAGTTCACCCGATCGTCTGATAACGACACTTCAGTCGTCGAATCCGACAAGTTTCTTGAATGCGTTCATCAGAATATGCTTTATCCGCTGGAACAGCTATGCATCAGGACCGATTTGCAGGTTAGATCTGATCACTTGTCTGTTCACCTCGTGTTATTTATTTCGCATAACGGCTAATATATTAGTGATCACTTTCGTTGAGCGGCTGGCGGCTCTGTCATTTTCCTGTCAAACTTTCTACTTTCTGTTGCAGAGCCTGCTAACTCGACGAGCAGTGGAACACCTGTTGAGTATGTTGGTGGCTATCGTTCCCTACTTGTTTAATAATGGAAACAAAGTGATCGAACAACCTTCAGTTCTACCGCCAGAGGTAGGTATTTTAGTGTTTATGTGATCCCCTTTTTTGATGTTAAACAACGCTGCACTGCTATCTCACATATCGCTTGTTTTGTTTGAGGCTTGTGGCTTCAAACATCTGATGAACGACAATGAGTCATCGTACATTAGTACCTCCTTCATTTCTTTCTGTGTTTATGCTAGATCGGTAATCGCGAGTTCTCTCTTCAAGCTATGACCCCCAGTTACACTACATCCCACGTTACCTCGTCGATCAGGTGCACTAACTTTAGGCTCCGTATGGAGTACCTACCACTCGCAAACAGGGTACGATGTATCAATCATCATATCCGTTTACGACACTGCCAGTTAAGTGAGCACCACAACAGGAAAGTTCGCTGCATTTATCACACTTAACACCAGAAAAAACTCCGGTAATTGAGTGTGACTGTATGCTTTCTAATATTTCTGTGTGGGCATCGTGCTGTTCAGACTGGCAACTCATCTGATTCGTGGATAACGCCCGTAGAGTTTCTTGGTGTTTGATCCCTGTTGTCACAGCCACTTTCCATGTGAAAATTTGGTCGCTGGATCCGTTGGTCTTCAGTTATGAAAGAACTTGGTGACTGATTTATTGTAAAGATAATAACGTTCCCACTTCTGTTAACGAAGCCGTGTACTGCACGTTGCAAAGCGTTCTATTCCTGTCATGTATCAAGGAATCCTTTTTCACCTGTGCATGGAAGAAGGCACTATATAAGAATGGTATCTTGGTCGGACGACGGGTTTTAGTAATGCCATTGAACATTGAGCCTAACTAGTACATTTGACGCAGATACTGTGTTGTTCCATTCGGCATTTAGTTTACTGAAGCAAAGTCGTAGAGCTTCCAATCCAGTTTCTGATTCAGATGATAAACATTGTTGGGTATCCGCATTTGGAACGTTACAGATTCGAGATTTTTTCAGCGTCTTTATTTTTCTTATGTATAAGGTAACGCTAGTGATGTGTTTGCACTTGTGAACCGTCGTTTGCTCGCTCTGAAAAAAATTGAATGGGCAATTTGCGCGCAACTTTAAAAACGGCTTCTCTATCCGACGATTGTCAGTGTTCATCATTGAGACTCTTGGATAATAACGCTATCGCCTTTGTGTCTGGCCTTCTCTCGGCTTACCTATCCCTCGTTGAATTTCCCCACGGTCACGTTGGACAGGTTTTGAACAGTAAAAAAACTTCGTTCGTTGATGACTTTGGAAGTGGCACTGCTAGCGGCTAGAAAGTTAATCGACCAACTATGTTAAAACAATTCTTTCTCAAAATGAATTTGAAAAGGAAGCTGTATAATTCACTACCTAATGAATTTCGCTGAATCTCGTCATACGTATTGCAGTGTTGGTGTTTATACAGCGGAGTCAAACGAGGTTGGCGAAAGAAGTGTTAAACCACGGTTTACCGCATCCTTTTCCTCATTAGTCTGTCACAATAACCCAAGCTAAAAGACGCTTGTGCATGACCATCACACTTGATTTACACTGTACCACTTGCAGTTCCACTCACGGCATTCTGTATTGAGTGTAAACCCAAGGGAATAAGACAGACAGGCCAGCGCTCGGAGGTCTCTGTGGTCCAGTTGATCTGATGAAGTATGAAGTTGTAACCCTTATCCATTGGAATAAAAAAAATAGAGACTGCAGTGGTAAGATCTAAACTCGGAAGAAAAATAGTGGAAAGGTAAGGTACGAAGAGTACCAATATGGAAGTGCATATTAATGCATTCTAAATGGGATTTCAGAAAACAAATGTGAAACGGGAACGAAACAAAATCTCCAGCCTGTGATGCACCAGCATTGCTGAGGGGAAAGTGAGGCAGAGGCTACCATGATCTAAGTTCCCGAAAAAAAGGCGGGTAATTTGCCAGTCGACGAGGATCGTTTGAGCAATGCAAATTAATATGTATAACTGACAGCTTAGTTACAACTGATCTACTCTCAGTCTCTTCGTTAACATTGTGCTATGAATACTGTTACGGATTCCCGTACTTTGGTGACCTACCAGTCTGAGAAGCCCAGCTCGTTCATTGCGACGCCATATGGTCACGTCACCAAAACCCATTCCGCCTGTAGTTTGTATGCGTATTGCGCGCTTGAATGCACTGCTATGAGATTGTCCATTTATCTCGTCAATTTCAAGTTAATGATCATGTCCTTCTGTTGATAGAGGAGTGATTACCATCTTAGAATAGCAACAGCCGTAGCGATCCGAAGCCTTCACTGAGTGTTGGTTACTTAAGTGATGACCTTAGGTTCAAAGTTCACTGTTTCTTGCAGTCGAAGATGCTGACGGGTTGCGCAACCTCAGTTGCTAGCGCCCGTACCATTTCGTTTGATTCAAACTGGTACAGGCTTAGTTGCTCGATTGCGTAGGTTGATGGCCTGACATTCACGTTGAAACTGGCAGATGTAGTGAAGTTTGGCTTGCATCTGTGGTGGCACTCACACTCGAGTGATCGGTATTCGGTTAGTTGAATAAGGCTAAAGCTTCGCGGCAGGGGCTGCGTATTACGTTCGACCGACTAATGATGAGAATCGTCGACTGATTTTTTCATCTTTATTTTTGTAGGCTGGCTGTAAGGTGACGTTCCGCCCAGACACGGCTATGTTTCTTGTTACAGCATGGTCAGATTTGGTGTGCCACTGTAAATGCACGGGGATAGCCATTCGATTGCAGCATTGACTGCAGGTTCAATGAGCAAGGCGTCCGAGAAACATATTTTTCTGACAGTTAGATGAAACACGAATCAGAACACGTTTGTATTAAGCTGACCTAAAGCTGTTAAAGTTTGGATATTGATTAGCCCATGCAGTCTTTCTGCAAACAGACCCTTCGATTGTACCGTCTGGTCATCGCGTTATGAACATGATCAGAAAGACTAGTAGTGTGCAAGCAGCAAACACCTCCGATCACATGCCACTTGTTGACCTCTGGATATAAGGTCATCACGACCACTATTTTCAAGGTCGCTTACGCAACCAGCACTTGACGGCCGTTTCAGTTGGCTGAAGCTGTTGCCATTTCCAGGTGGCATTTGAAACTACCGTCTTGCTAACAGAAAGACTTGGTCATCAGCCTGAAACTGCAATAGTGAATGAACAATTTCATTATTGTGTGTGATTTTGTATTTCTTCACTAACCTTATTTGGCCCTTCTATATAAACGCCACTGACGAGAGGCAAACAATAAATCGTACAGTCTGCCGTTTTTAATTTCTGTTTTCGAACGAGGCTTTCTGAAAAAACATGAAGATCAGTGTGCTTCTTCTGGGCAGTCAACTCCTACTTTTATCTTCAGCACAATGAAGGTCACTCCTTCGATTTATAGATTATGGTGGTGCTTACTGTCTTGACATCGTTAGGTCCTTCATATCTTCAATTTTCACTTAAACTTTATGTTTTAGTTCAGAACCTATTGGCCTCCTGATTTATATGCTATTTTCGTAAAGTAAACATTCGCGCAGCTCACATTATGCAACACAATCTGTTGGTGTTCGTCACAAGGAGATTAAGCCATGGTACGATGCGGCGGCTCGCACGTCTCAACAATCTGTCGTGCTCAACTGAACGGCGTGTTGATCCAGTCGATGGAGTTGTTCATATTAAGTAGGTCAGTAGATAGCGGCCCGTACGGAAAAAAATGTTTTATTCACTGACGGATAATGTAGAAAACAAAGTTACAAGCCCAGTCCCAGTTAACTCCAACTTATCCTGTTCAGATTTGAGCAACTTGGAAGTATCCAACCCGCATGTGGTCTGACTTCTAACTTTCCCTGGATAACTGTGCTACCCACCTAAATAGCTGACTATGTTGACACTGACCGTGCCTGTAGCAAAGCACGCGCACATCCTATTAACCTGAGAGGTGGGCTTAGTTTGGCCTAGAACACTACAGACCCAAGTAGCGTCCGGACTGGGATTTTGAAAGCTATTCAAACAATGGACTTTATAGCATACGACACGCCAGGCTGCCAGCACTACAAGCCCTGGGTCTCTGAGACGCCCTTAGAGTAGCTAGATGTCAAATAGAACATCCCTTAAGGCAGTTTACATAACCAATCAAAAAGCGATATCCCTAAGAAGCTTGACTAAGTTAGATTTACAATGTAAAAGCGGCTTTCGAGTGTGAGTATATCAGTAGACATTCGAGTTAATCTATGTTACAAACACGATTATCCATCTGTCAGCGAGGCAGATAACACTTTTAATAAGTTGAGAAAAGTAGATCGCCGGGTGTAATGCTGAGAGTGGTAGTTTAGTTGACCTCCTGCCTCAGATGCGTCAAAGTTATGTGCTGACAGCATCGTGTTTTGTCTTCTGGACTAAAAACAGCCTGTGTTAATTGAATCGTAAGATTGCATCTCGGCACTGAGACCCCGTAAGGCTGCTGGTTCTGATGAACTTAAACCGACAATTTTCAAGGAGACGAGGCCTTTCAAATGTTCCCCCAAATGGTATGAACTGCGGAGAATGTCCCTGTGTTCTAAGGTCAGTTGATCATAGTTTCCGTATTCAAAAATGCAGCCAGGAACTCCTGTACTAATCACGAAGGAATTGGCTCATTCTCATTCGTGATTAGGGTTATACATGTATACATGCATATTTACTGTTGTGTAGCGATGTCAACTACTAAGACACCGTTGTCGATAACGGTCACGTGTTTCCTACAAGCATTTTCACTTTCCTTCCAGGGAGGTGCTGACCGTTTGGAAATAACGAATACAGAACACTCGACGGTTATTCCGTTCATTGGTCAAGTTTCATCTCTCAGTAATGACGGTGACGTTACTCAAGAAATAGCTCAAACCACACCGATGATTTCCACTCGCGAACGCGACTTCACATCAGCCACGACTTTCAGCAGCATGCAAAATTTCCACTTAGAAGTACGTTTCCCTTCTCTTGGTGCAGAATTTTCTACCGAACAATCGCTTTTTTTCACTTTTGGAGCCCATGTGTGGCTCACATTGATTCTTACGATGTCATTTTATCTCAGTTTTACTCGTGATTTTTTGTCTTATCGGAATGCACTTATATCGAGTACAATCCTGGGGTATTGTACTTACGTATGCACATGGACGTCGCTAGAGTAAGTCTACTATCCCCCCCCAAATCGAAGAATATTGCTACAAACTTGTCAGCTTGCACTTATTTGTGAATTTAGAAGATTCTGTTTTAATACTGCTGCTCCTGCGTTAGATGCGGCTGCCAAAGTAATTCAGACATCTTTGTTTTGTGTTTCGAAATACCGATTGGAAGTTTGGATTTTCACCCGCATCTGGTCAAAGGTTTCGTATTCAGGCAAGCCATCCTCAGAAAGAAAATACTAAATTCGAGTTCCTTTCTCGATTGAATTCATAGGTAGTGTTTTCCTTTCTAGATTTGGTGTTGAACCCTGACACAAACGTTTGTGATACGACTTTGTTGATCTTTGCGCTATCAGGTTCACATTAAGCGCGAGTGAAATATCATATCCAGGCTGTCATTGATATTCGCTTGTTACTCATGTTCAGGTTGATCGGCTATCTTAAAGGGCGACACAGTGAGCCTATAAGTAGAATCTTGTGATCGAGTTGGAATCGCACAGTCCATTGAATCTGATGGATGGTGTTTTGATTACTAGTTAGTATTCTCGGATTGGTTGGTATGGATCAAATACCATTCATATTTGGCCACGGTTTTCGTATCCAGACAGACTTTTCACTTACCGACTTTCGAAAGAAGCACTCTTCGGGAGTTTCTCTCCGACTAAGGATTATCAGTTATACATACATTTGCGTGGGGCGGCCATGATTACTACACTAGTTATCTCTGACTGGGCACGGCCGAATCATCATATCTAAACATGTATTTCCTTGTCCTTATCCGTAGTTGAGCTCCCTCCTTGTTGATTCTGATGCGAGCATGCTGACCACTACTCCACTGACTACAATAGACAATGGAATTCCTTTACCCTAATGTCAAAATTGCCATTAGATTCGTGTTGAATGCTGCAATCTCAGTTTCCGCTATTCGTACGATGTCACTTAATTAGTCGTGACATGCAAGGCCTACCATGATTCGTATTAATTGAATACTTAGGACTTTTATGGTAAGTTTCTGTTTGGCCAATGTGATGAATGCAATTCTACCTTTTGATTTGTTGCCTTCCATCGACACTGGAATGGATTTCTGCGTTGAGTGCTATTTTCCCCCCGTTTGTTGACATTGTTAACCACTCGTCTTCTCTCCTGGTTTACAGCCGGTCGACTTACCTCCACTGAATCAACCCGATTCTCCTGTTCCTCCTCCCTTACTCCTCAATGAGGTGCCATCTGGTTTAGCGGTAATCGATTCCGGCGTCGTTTATACTGCACCGCAGCCAATGGATACCACAGAATCTGATCCAAACTCAACGGGCTTGGATTCTCAGGCTGCTGCATCTTTGCGGTTAATGGAAGAAATGGGCTTTTCTCGAGAAGTTGCGTTGGTCGCTCTCGAAGTAAGTGGTGTTTATGTGCAATTCTTACCAAGGGTAATTTCTTTATTCTAAAACTTGCTTTTGAAATGTGTTTGTTTATGTACTTGTATTAATCTAGGCAATCATCCGTTCCATAATGCGCAATGTTGCTTGGAACTCTTTACAGCTTAGCGGGAGTCACATACTGATTAGTTCTTGTTATTCACTTCCTTTGTCAGCAAACTGGTTGGAACGCCAACGAAGCTGTCAACTTAGTCATCGCCACACCAGAACAAGAACTGTTGACTGCTGCAGATACCACCGTGCCACCCAGCTGGCGTCTGCCCAGTTGGACTGAACCTAATCGAAGTACATCACAAGGAATGGAGACTATTGAGCCACCATCTAGTAATCTTGCTGGCAGCAGTTCGCCATCACCTCAGTCTACCACCGCCACAGCCCTGCACTTAGCATCAGCTGCGGCATCGCTCATCAGCTCTACTGAGACCGCCATAGATCAGATAAACACGACTCTATCAAGGCTGGTAAGTTGGTCATCTTCTAAGACTCCCTCATGGCTGGCAGCTCATTGAAGCGACATTCCAGGATTGTCTCGCTCAAAACATTTACGGGTTGCGCTGAGTTGATGTTAGGGCTTCCATTCCTTTTCATCCAAAACCGCCTCCGTCCTTGAGAAAAAAACGATTGACTTTGTCCTAATTAGCGGGCCTGTTCAGAGCGACCGAGAGCTTACCTTGGCTAGTTTTTACCCGTCCGACTTTTTATTCCGCTGCGCCCATTAGTGACACCAACTTTTTTTTCTCTTCTGGTAAGTGTCCTTCTCTTTTTATGATTCGGGAATGTTCTTAAGGCCACTGCGCATCATATAAGTACTTTTTATTTGTTGCCTTTGTCGCACACGTTTTGGGGCGGAACAAACCTGCTTTTTTTGCACGCGTCTTTTGGCTTGTCTTGGGAGCGAATACGGCGGCAGTCGCAGTACTATTCGGGACCGAGATTTTTGTGTTAATTACTACCGGGAATAGAATCCGAATCCTGTCAAGCGCACTACGGTAGCAAGGACGAACCAGTGTATCGTTTAGGAGGGCTTACAACGATTGACATTCAACTTTCCGTAAACTGTTGGTCAGGAAAACCTGTTGCTTGTTTGAATGTAGCGTTTTCGCCCACGTTTAAGGATAGATTGATGCTCATCTTATAATCTTGGGACAAACGGTTAATCCCATAAGAGCACAACCTGGAGTATACATTATGGATTAAGAAAGATTTAAACCTAGAAGAACCACTTTTAATCCCTTTTATGCTGCATGGCATTTTTGTTTCAAATATGTGTATACTGTTGTATTTTCCGATGAATGTTTATATTTTTCAGACTAATTTGGAACGTGAACGTGTTAACACTCCACCCTATGCTCCGTTACCTCCACCTGTCTCATCTTGCACTGCGGGCGTGTCCACTACTGCTCTTGCACCCGACGTGATCAAAAAATTACGCGATTCTTTAAAACAACACGTATTTCGAGCGTGTTACACAATAGCGAAGCATCATCATTCTGACCAGGTTAGTTTTATTTGACTTAAGACTACTCATTGGTAGCAATACCATGTGCCAAACTTCAGGTGCTACTTTTAAGTCCCTGTGTTTGATTTGATCGCTTGATAGTGTTCACCCATTTTGCGATTAAACCAGCATCGGTCTGTCAACTGGCCGTGCAATGTTCTTGCTACGTTACATTTGTTCATCGTGCAGTTTTGCTCTGGGGTTTCAATCTTGTCAGGTGATAAGAAAAAGAGTATAATCTGATTCCATGCGAATTTCAGATGACTGAACTGAAACACCCGATACGTGTGTGCATTCTTGACATATGACGTTCTTGTCTTGCATTAACAGGGCTGTATTTGTGTATACATTCAGCGGCTGTTGTTTATCTTTAATTTTCTTATTGCTTCTTCCAGATCCTACACAGAGTTGCCGAGTTGCTTCTGTCCAGTGGGGAAGAAGAAAAGTACGTTGATGAACTTTTTGGATTTGTGGCAAACAGTATATCGGAACGGTTAGGTCTTCGCTGTGCAAATACCGCCAGTTCTTCACTATCTACCAGCTGTCCTCAAACCGATCGTGCTTCTGTGAAAGAACAACCCATTGTCGGACTGCATTTGTCCGCTCTGTTGTTCACTCGTTGTCAATCGCTTTGTGCTCGTCTCGCTTGGAAGCATAATTTGCCTCAGCTACTGGTTTCTTGGATCGCACGGCTGGACTTAGCACCTGGCAGATCTGACGAGGTGGTAATTGAAGCGGATCAAGGTACCGCAGAAGATTTGGTTACCGATTACTACAAGACACTGCTACTGTCGTCTCTTATAATAGATCAGTATGAGAGAAGCATTCAGGTGCGCCCACATATTCCATCATATTGTTTGTTTCGCTGTACACTTTGTACGCACTTAAGCAATAGACGTCAAACGAAATCGTAGGGCGCAGAATGTTATTGCACCTGTTTGTGCCACTTCAGTGTAGTAGTTGCTGTTTTCATATGAATTATCATTATTGTTATGCTTTTGAACCTTTCCACACGCCTTCATGACCGATCGAGCTGGCCTTATTTGTACACCGCTTAATGATAAAACTCAACAACCCCGACAATGTATGCCGGTTTTTGAACTCATTTTTGTATTAGATTGTTTTTATGTAATTGTATAGCTTTGTCGCAAATGTGTTTACCGCACTTAATTTTGCTTCTGTATACTTCGATTGTGTTAGGCCCACACGACTGATGTGTGTAGTTAGCCTACGTGCACTTGATCGCATTTATAGAATTTCTCGTTGATCCTCACGGTACAACATTAGCTTTAATTGTTCATATGAAATTTACCGTATGCGTGCATATATATATATATATATATATATATATATATATATATATATAATATGAACTTCAAATTCCACAATAAATCGTACGCTACGCAGTGTGTACCTTCTTAAAATGTTATATATACATATATATAATATACGATGTAGACTGACACTACTTGTTCATTAGGGCTTTTTATAACTAAAATTCTCCAATTTTCTTTTGTTTCAAAAGGCAATGCATTTGCGTCGAATCAGTACGAAACTCTATTCAAAGTCACACATATGGAACTGGTTCGATGATCGCGCGATGATTTGGCATCCGTACACCACAGAAAGTGCCCGTCTAATCGACCTAGCGTTTCACAAAGGTGATCTTTGCGCCTACTGTCACATCAGCCGAAGGCCGTATGCTATCGAATTCCCCACTATGACACAAGTCAATTTGGACAGCTTACATCGTCGCCCAGTTCTACTTTTTCCTTCTGTCACCGAGGAGTCCCACGAGAAATCGGATAAAGGTGAGTCATTACTCGGGACCCTATGAATTACCTTTTTTCTATCCGTTTACAGGTTTATTCTTTCCGCTTGTTCACCAAATCCTGTGTGGTTTATACGCGTTTATATTGCAGAAGTACTAGTGATGTGTCCAGACAGTGCGGTTTGCACTCGAAAACATACTTAATTCGCTCTAAACCTATTTCATTCACCCGGACCGATTCGAAGCATGATTACAATAAAGTAAATCTTAGTAAAAAAAAAAAAGCCAGTGGAAAATTAATATGATTAGCCGTCTTTTGTAGTACTGCAGACATTGGGATTTTTTTGTTGTGAACCAAACTGAAACAACCATCCTGGCTTAGAAAAACATGGATGTCCGTTTATGTTAACTTCTTTATTGTCTCGTGGTTTCAAACAGTACAATTTATGGGCCGTTCGAAGTATTCAAAAAGCGTTTTTCCTGGTCTACTGACGATTTTCCAAAATGTCCAATCAGTCCGTTTACTTGTGTCTCATTCTAGTGTGTCTGGAAACTTGCCAACTCACTGACTTCATCTTAGAATGCGTACGCTATGATTGCTTGTGTGGTCCTGAACACTGTATTGAGTATCTTCAAATGTTGTTCAATCTTCATATTGGGCATCTGTTGTTTGGCTCCTCTATAATCAATTGAGTAAGAGGTGAGCGACGTTAAGAGCCATATGTTGATCGATCAGTCAATCTGCAAACTGTATGCATTTTATAAAATAGATTATCAAAGTTAACCGCAATGGGATGCGAGTGGAAGTTTATTTGTCTAAGTAAAATTTCAATGCACTTGATCCGCTCTGTGGCAGATATGAACTCTGGTCTATTGACCAGCTGTGCATAGGTGAAAACATCCTTCAAGTCCGTCTGAAATCCAAACTTCTGCTTGACGATCGTCCATAAGCAACCGTGCGTCCATGTCAGATCCTGAATCCAGATTTTGTCAAAGTAAAGGCGACAGACGAAGCACGCTGTACATGAGGATGTATGGTATTTGATTACTTCGTAACAAGTATTGCCCACTAGACCGGTAATTGAATGAACTGGATAACTGTCGCTATGAATTAGGCTCGAACAAGGATGGAATTCAGTGTGGAGTGTTGGTTTGATAAAGAACGTAATAGTCTTGCTACGTCAATGTCACACACCTTGTTGTCCGGTGACAAAACTCAGTGGGTGCAGATTACGTATACTGTTAAACGAATTCTGATATTAGAAATGTGTCATGGTGAACAAGCCCTGACCTATACTACTACCTTGGCGAGGTGATCGGGCTTATGTACTGTTTTGATCCGGCGGGCTATGCTGACTAGGACTCCGGTCCTTCCAGGTGCAACCTTGTCAGACAGGCCAAAGGAGTGCAGTCAGACAAAAGGCAGTTACACTCATAGGTTTGTATGTCGCACTACTGACCGCTTAGGAGTGTTTAGTTAGTGAGGCACGATCCTATAGGCATACAACAGAATTATTTTCATAGTTGCGGCATTGCTGTCTTCCGTATCAGGAAGAAGGGGGTTAAAACAGAGAGTACTCCGATCGCCCAACGGTTGATCGCGACCGTCGACGTATTATCCAATACGGTCGAAAAACATTCGTTATCTCCTAAAAGCCTGATGTAGCTTCGAGTACATCCATTACGCGCAGCAGTGCTCAAAATCAAATATCAGTGTCTTATTCACGGTGCCCTCCAGCTCGGCAAACCCCTCACTGTCAAGTGAGTCAGATTCTGAAGTCATTGGCTCCGGGTAGGTTCCCCTCAAAAAAACCTGTATCTTGTTGTCTCGCAGGTCAGACTTTTGAGTCAGAGACTCGGAATGAGGTCCCTCAAATCAACCCCCTTCCGCGGCATAAAAGATAGGGAAGTATCAGAAGTTATCATTCTCCCGACAATCACATTATTCACTCAACACGACTTTCTCCAATTACTTCACCCCCCATGTCTTCTGCCTTCCATGTGTCTTCAGACGATAATTGTTTTCTGAGGCTAAGACAACTGGCAAACATCAATACCTTCAATGTCCGCACTCTCCGATTAGTCGATCGGCAAGCTGCTCTGGCTAGTGCTCTCTCAAGTCTGGAACTTGATGTGTGCTGTGTGTCAGAGACGCGAATCTATGATTCCAGCTCGGTTATTCATTTGAGCTCACCTCTAGATAACTGTCACTTCAAGCGTTTCTCTCTCAGGGTTTCTGGTGTTGCCCAAATCGAATCTCGTGGTTAAGTTGCTACCAAGAATGTGTTTTATGACGCCCTCGTTAACCTTCTGGGACAAACTAAACACTCAGACATCATCATCATACTAACGGGCGATTTGAATATTCAGCTTGAGCGTCTTTCTTCGAAGGAGAAGTGGCTAGGATGTATGTTTAGTGTCCTGGCACAACGCACTGACAATGGCGAAAGACTGCTATAGCTGTGCTCATCCCACGGTCTTTATCTTTCGAAAACCGAAAAGATTAGGAGGCACTATTACATGTACACCTCCCCGTGCTTCTCCCCCACGGCCACAACTCGTTCACATAGGAGTACGTTACAAGTAGTGCCAGTCTGTTAAATACCACCGTACTTTTTGGAGCAACTACCTGGACTCGGATCATGCAGTTGTGCGTACCCGCTTTGTTTTATCATTTGCCCAGAGAACATACACTCGTAAATGCGAGGTACTTAACTGACATTCAAGCGATGAGAGTGTGAAGAACGCTCACCAGGAGGCATTCGTGAACTGGTTGCCTAGTTCGAGTCAGGTGATTGATCCTAACGAACACTGGGAACAAATTGTCACAGCTATGAAAGCATGCTGTGAACAGATATGTTCCGAAGAAGCTGTTCTTTTACTGCAGGACTGGATTTCCATCGCATCGATACATCTCATGAACAAGTGTCGATCGATCCCACCTGGTTCTGAATATGATGACGACCGTCGAGAACTCAAACGCAAACTGATTAAAAGCTTTTGCAAAAACTGTGAGCACTGCTTGGTCGAACAGTCGTAGAAGATAGAGAGAGCCTTTTTATCTTGGAATTGCAGAAGGCATTTTTCCCTGGTCCGTGTTTGTACTGGTCGTCGAGTCAATGTAATTGAGACCGTATACGAAAAAGATGGTTCACTTATTACCAGTCAATCGCGCCGACTTGACAGATGGACTGAACATTTTGAAGAACAGTCCAGCTGACCTCACCCAGACTGGGTGGACGACGGGACCCGATTGGTCAGTTACTGCATTCCAGACGGTCCTCCGTCGGAAGCAGTAGTGGTCCTGGAGCTCAAGTTATTAAAGTGTAATAAGGCTCCTGGACCAGACCTTCTCTCTCTCGTTATCTTTTCAAGGATGGTGGGAAGAGGTTAATATCAGAACTAACAAGACTCCTTCAGATGATTTGGGAGACTGAAGAGGTACTTCGTGATTGGTACTTATAAACGGTAATCCCCGTTTTAAAAAGAGGGCCCGAAGTCTGTGACAACCACAGAGGCATCAGTTTGGTGTCTATTGCGTCCAAGTTACTCATTGGCCTCATTTTACGTCGGTTCACTAAGCCCAGAGAAAGTCACATACGTGAAAAATAGGCAAGATTCCCATCCGGTCGTGGGTGCGTTTATCATATTTTTACCTTACGACGGATCTTGGAACATCGGCACTCTTACAGACAGCCGACAGTCGTGATCTTTTTGGATCTCAGGGCTGCTTTTGACTCAGTTGCTCGTAACGTTCTCTGAAACTGTCTTCTTCGCAAAGGAGTACCGGTGAATTGCGTGAATCTGTGGAGATCCATATATACTTATTGTGCAAGCAAGATGAGGGTTTATGGACAACTGTCTCGGGTGTTCATCACTTCTAGTAGTGTTAGTCGGGGGTGTCCGCTCGCGTCCTTCCTGTGCACTTTTGTCATTGACGACGTTCCTGAAAGTGCGCCTAACGAATCCAGTGAGGTTGGTGTTGAGCTTCTTCTTTCGGCGTTAGGTTGACCGATCTGGAGTATGCGGATGAAATTGTCTTACTTATCCCCTATGCCGAAGTCATACTGACTGCGCTGGACATGGTAAGTGACCTGGCTGGTTTGTGTGGAATCTGCTTCGCGCCCTCAGAGTGCTCCCTCAAGACTGGGTTATTCTCACTCTCACGTGCTTCGTTGCAGGCAATCTGTTTGAGACCGCGGACACCCTCACATACTTGGGTAGTACTATCTCGTCAGCCTGTAATATTGCTGAAGAGATATTAGCGAGGTTAGCAGAGGCATGAGTTGCCTTTGCCAGCCTGCGTCATCTGTGACCTCGGAAGGACGTTCAGTTGCCACTAAAAGGGAAGTTATATAATGGTTGTGGGCGTTCTGTTCTGCTCTGTAGTTCGTGAACGTGGCGTGTTCGCAACGAAGATATCACAAGACTAGCCATGTTTGACCATGGGTGTCTACGTCAATTAATCCACATCAAGTGGACTGATCACGTGAGTAACACGGTCGGTCGTCGGCGCGTATTCCGGAACGCTCGAGATGCGTGATCAATTGGCCAACTAATCACCATGCATAGCTTGCGATGGTTAGGTCACACACTCCGCGTGCCAGCTGAATGTTTACCGTACCGAGCATTATATAATGAGACCACTAACAGTTGGGTGTAACCACATGGTGGTCAAGCCACAACGCGGTCACGAAATGTGAAGACCCCGGCTGCTCCACTGAGCAGAGTGGGTAGGTGTCGCCTTCCTGGATGGGGTCTTCGTGATCACTGAAACCGCGGGTTAGATACGCTATCCGAGATGGCGATGTGTCGCAATCAATGGCGTACCTGTATCAATACCGATTCTTGTTCTTCCTCTTAGTCTTTTTTCAGTAATTTTCAGCATTCTTAGTAACGTTCTCTTCTGGGATATTTCACGTCACTGTTGATGCTAGTGGCGGCCCGAGCCACAGTACGTTTTGGTCAGGCTCTTGGTTGCTATGATGATGAGACACTGTGATAGATTACAATAAAACTGTTTCTATCCGATGAGACAGTCCACAATACGTTTGTCAAATCACTTAGAAGGTGGTTAGAGTACTTGTGATCGGTTACCTTTGCCCTATGCGCCCATCGTACAATTTCTTCAGACCCTCTGTAGTATTTCTGAATAATGCCCCGATCTGATAGGTGCTCTATCGTTATTCACTCCGAGTAACTCAGTCCGCGTATGCTGTTTAGTTGACCAATAAAATCGCGTACTGAAGTGTCCAGTGTTTGCAGTATTCATTTCTGATTCCGTTACTATCTGGCCTGTATAACATAACTGCAATATAAGGAACTGACGTAATGTCGGTCGATGGGTTCCCAATTCCTACTTCTTACTAAACATACTTCATTCGGTTAACACTCCAAAGACGCATCTAGACGTCCATCACTTTCCGAATCTCTTTTCGCGTTCACTTGCCGTGTACTTTTTTGCCTGTGCGCCTGCACCAGTGACTCACTTAGCTCGACCTCTCTTGTCTTCGGTAAAGCTCGCTGATAGATACATTGTTTTCGTGTCTCGGCGTGCTTGAACTCGTGTTTCATGACTCCATGTATATACGGATTCAACTGTACATCCCTCTGTCCTGTTGATTGACTACATCGGATGTCGAGATTTTCCAGTCGCCTCTGTCTTTTGGCAATTTTCTCGTTATTATCAAATCGATATTAATCGTTTTTCGCGGAAAAGGGTAAAATGCTGTGAACTGAATTCATTCGAGTAGCCTTTATGGAAGAAAAATACACGGAATCGAAAAGCTGTAATAAGAGTATACAACTGTCCCAGGTTTTTTAATGACTTCATGTTGAAGCGCTAGTGCGTCTTCAGCTAGTCAGGTTATTTGAGAACCGAACGTAAATCACCGCTGAGACAACATTGCAACTACCGTCCGCCACTCCCATGGAGGAAAAATTTCGATCTTGGATTGAGTGGACTGTATATATTAAATTGTCATCAGACACTGCAACAATTTATTTTGCTCTAAGTGGTAAGAGGCTGCAATTTTTCAGCGAAATAACGCTACAGTTCGTATCTGGATGACGTGGCCACTTTGATGAATTACGATTTGGGGTTGGCCTAGTTGTAATCTTTATCTCACTCGTCGAACATATCTGAGGCTTGTGAGGTCACAAATTATACAGTGAAGCTAAAGTGTACGGCTCGATGGGCGAACTGATGTTCACTAGTTAGCGAACGTTCTATCGTATCACACCGCTCATCAGAAGTTTGTCTAATCGGCATATTTATTAATTATCGATGTGGCAGATGAAACACCCTAGACGAGATGCAACCGAGTAAAAATCTGGACTTCAACTGTATCCGAACCATTGACAAAACAGCATGCTCTTGTGTGGGTTATATTCTACTGGCTGAACTACGAAGCTATTCAAGGAGCCCACTGTTCTGTTCTGAACCCGACTGCCAATCTGTACCATCGTTTCCTATGCAATCCAGAGGGAATAGTGCGTTGAACGCATGAATCCATCATCGCTACTGTTGAGCTTGAACCTGTATCGAAGCCCTGAGGTCCAAGGACAGAAACGCATCTTAGTAATCCCCAGCAGAATTACGAGATATAAGAGAGGTGTAATTTTGTCTCAGCTAGTTTTTTTTTTAAAAAAAATGGAATTCTGTGCCTTCAGAAATGTGTGAAACAAAATAAAACATGAGTATTTTCCTTAGTTTTGTGCACATTTCGTTTTGTATAGAGGCTCTTGAGTCAAAACTCGGCCTATGACTTTCTGACATGATTTGTTCTCTTGTTGCGAAAACTAAATGCTGTCGACTTGTTCGATCGATTTCTTTGATTGGTGTGAAAAATCAATAATCTCTGCGCGACCGTGGTTTATCACATGGTCTGCATTTTGGGGTCACGTTTTCAACGGTTTAAAAGTGTTTTTTAGTTGCATTGCAGCCTACGTATCGAGTCATAATGGCTTGTAGGTCGTTTTTACATACGCTTCATCTGCAGTTATCAGTGAGTATTAGTATTGTCATTTGTTGACTCGTTCATGTGCATCATACTTATCTCGGTTAAACTTTATTGGTCAACCGATCCATCAATCAGGCTTCTTAATATACGGTGTATGTGTTTGTGGCACTTTTCTCTCCGTCCGACACAGAACCGTCAACCATTATCGGTTGTGAGAATCCTGTTACTGAAGACGATGTGCCTCCTGGTTTAACTCAAGATCAGCAAAATTCGCTACTGCGTGCCATATTCAACCATTTCGCCTCATCGAAAGCTTCAGTCCGTTTGAAAGGGTCAACGGACTCATCTTCTCGGGCGCCAATACCTTCAGATTGCATCGATGCCATGTTCAGACTGTTACTTCGTCTATCCTACTCCAGCTACGAGAATGCCCAAAAGTTGGCTGACAACAACTTGTTGGCCGTTCTGTTGACTTATCCTCACAGTACCGAATTCACATCCGAATATTCTTTATTTGTGGGCGCTCTGATCACACAGGTTTGTTCTTATTAATGCCTCATCATGTATACAAATCGTCATTGCAGATTCTTAACCGATGACCATGGGTTACCTTTTCAGTTGGTACATCGTTTCATTCACTTCCTACGCTCGTGGAGTCATAGCACACCAGCTTCTCACTTGTTTCATTTAGTATCACCCTTTTAATGTACATTACTTGTTAACCTTTCTGTGCATCGATAAAGTGAAGTTGGGAAAGTACTTTCTTTGTCAGGTCTTAATTGGCTGTGGTTTAAGAATCCTCGATTTCTTGCTCTGACATGTTTTCTTTTAGATTAACCAAAGCACTAGATATGGTCACTTGATTTATTGGTCGTTAATCTCTTCATTCTTGAAAAGAAGCTGTCAACAATGCCTATCGCTTGATTAAACACATAACTCGCCTTCTTTGTTTGTGTCTCGTTCAGATGTTCGATGACGCTCCTACTGTTATGCGGGTTATGAAGGAAGTTTTCCATAAAGTGTGTCAGTTCGGTGTACCTAGTAATTTCATGGGCATTGGTACCGGTTCGACGGCCTGTCGGGATTTGTTCTATCTTCTCAGCATGTGTGTCCCAATGTTTGCAAAAGACAAAGATATGGCCCGCAAACTGGCTTGTGAGACGATCAGTTTGTCGCTGTCTGATGGTGACGTTATTGGTACGTCGATAGTCTAGATTGATGTATCCTATTTTCACCTTCATTCCGTTTTCGTATCTTACTAGTAATTTGTTCGTTGTACTGTAGTTTACAACTATCCTAATTACAGCGGAGGTTGCAGTTTACTGATTACTTTCATTCTATCCGAATGATAATTGGATTCTTATTAAATCATGGTTTATTGACCATCAAGTATTCCGCTGTCCTCTGATTCATTGTAGTTAGTCCCTTGTTTATTACAGATTGCGTTCACTTCAGGGTGGATTACATACATGTTTGTTAAATGTACTAACTAAGTATTCCTCGGAGTAAATGAAGTGGTTTATTAGCTCGTAGCCATGCTGTCGTTTTTTGCTCAGACGAATTCAACATGCTTATTGTGCTATTTTTACGTAGCTAAAACAATCCCGAAGAGCTACACGGTGGAAACGGTGACGAGCGATGCATCCGAAGGAGGCAACAATTTTTCCCTAACCGATCGCCAGAAGGGTATTCTCACTCAGTTATTGGAACTGGTTCTACGCTCGACTGCTGCCCCTGATATCACTATGGAGGTAAGACAATTTTACGACCGTTCCTCGTCGGCGATATTACTATGGTTTAAGAGCTAGAACCTTATAGTTACAGACGTTCAGTTCCAGTACTTAAGCATAAACTGTAATACCTATTTCGACTGGTTCTAAGTAGGTCCAGACCTCTTACCATGTTTACGCGTAGCACCCACTTTCCATGAAGTCCACTGTTTTGGGAAACTTGTTTCCTTCCGAGGCCCTGCTGCTTTCAAGTACACGTTTGAGACAATGAAACATCATTTTCTGGGGGTAGCATCACTCTTGCTAACATTGTGTTCACGAGAGTAGCAAGGACCTTCCCTGTCATACTTCATTTGTCAATCACATGCAGAGAGCGCAATATAGACGCACTTCAGTCTCGGACTGACCGAATGGCATAGAGACCGAGGTCGCTGTTTGTCACAGTGCTGGCGATTGACGGTACGAAAGGAGTGCATAAGAGAACATAATTAAACGAGCTGGTAATCGTCATTTATCGCAACATACTGACAGGTTGACTTAGGATTATCATGAAGTTATCAATCCGGCAAGTGGCATCTACCGACTTTCTTCAAAGAAAAAGTTAGTCTTGCCAAGCTGCGGTGATTTCCTTATCTGACCATCTGAGAAGTTTTTCTTCGACCCTTCTTGTTGTCGGTGAATGAGTCGCGACACGTTACCGTCCTGTTGACATTCGGATTACATGATTCAGTTGTATATGTACGTTTTTATCATTTGACCGTTTAATCGTGTACCCGAGGTTTGTCGCACAGTGCGCCTTTGAACCACCGATTGTTCTACTTATTATGAGCCGTGTGACGGAAACGTCATTTGTCTCACAGTAAATGTCTGTTCTTATCTCTGTCACTCAGGGACAAGTTTTGCCACAGTGAATGGAAGTGTTTTGATTGCCATACGTTTACATTGTCTCGTGTGAATCGGGTTAGCTTAGTGACTGTCTTTTTTACCGTTCACGTTATGCCAATGTCTATCACGAATCCTTCAACGTGATCAAGTATGCGCTCAGCTTTTTTTTATTCCGAACACAAAAGGTAGTATCTAACTAATCTGTTGACTCATTACTGTTGATCAGCGTTCAACTTTAGTTAAGTGTCTAGTTCGCTGTCGTCTTAAGTGTTCCCTGAGTATTGTATCAAGCCAACAAAATGAACTGACCCATAGTCTCAAGGTGACTGCAACAAGATCTGTTTCTGCTTCTTCTTCGTGGTTGTGTGGCAGTTAAGCATCAGTGTGAACCACTGATGTATTGCTGTCTATGACGATGATGGTGATGACTGCAACAAGGTGGGATTGTGAGCAGCCCATTATTGGCGTTTAGCATTGTGCATGACCATCTGTTAGTTCATGTTGTGTCCATTCCTTTCCCTGCTGATAATGACTTCGTTCACACAATGCTTTATCCGTAAAGTTTTATTTTACAACATGTTAAGTTCAGCCTCTTTGAGCTTCAATGCAGATGTTCAGTGTGTCGTTAAACGGCAATGCCTCACGGATGTTTTTCATGGTCGGTTACATGCAGTCATGGCCACACTGAGCGGATAATTATTGTGCCAGCGGTTGGCTGAGGCGATCATTGTGTTGAATGAAAACTTAAAGCCACAGGCCACCAGTATGCCAAAAATAGGTTTTCATCATATGCATCACAGAGTTCCTGTATAACCGATGTCAAAGCAGTGAACTTAATGTTGTCTTCACATAATCGAGTGCCTGAAACATTGACTTTCATTGATGGGCTTAAAAACTCAGTCGGATAATGTATTATTTAACATTTGGAAATGAAATGACCTTATGATAAATTTCTCGAAAACATGCTGGTCAACTCGTTTTTATCTTGAAATGAACTTAAGATCAATAGTGGCGTGTAAAGTATCTTGCATAGTGACATTTTGTTCGAGTTCCTCGGTTACTTTTACAAAATTGGCACGTCACACAGCACGGGAACATAACAGTAAAGGTTGGTTTGAACCGGTCATGTCAGGGGCGGTCAGTCACATAACGGGAGCAGAAGCGCCGTGGTTTAACTGACGCACAACCAGCGATACGGAACTGGAATCGATTAAAAGAACATTACAGTTGTGATTAGGTATCACAAGAGAATGATCCACAATTAATACAAACGATATAAGTTTAAAGACCGTTCATCACTTAATACTGATCCGAAGGATGACACAAACTGAATGGAGACTGTGTTAAGCATCTAATCTTAAGCACACTGAACTCCGCCTTATAAAACAAAACGGCTTGGTTAATAAGTGAGAAGATGAAGTGAATTCTGGAGGTAGTAATTACATCCTCAGCAAGTAAATACGAACTTGATTCCCAGCGGTTTTTGTGTGCACAAATCTCGAATTTGTGGATGAGCTTCCGTAATTTCGAATACCTGCTTCAGTTTAGGTTTGAGGAGGACTCTGACTACAGTCGTTGGTATTTTGATATCATGCTGATCGCACAACCGATCTTTGAATTCAGGAACTACCTCGGTAATATCTTCGTTGTTGTATGTGTGCAGGTACGTCGGTTCACATCCAGTCTGGGCTATTGTTTTGGTCAGTGTTTATTTATAAACATTTTTACATTCTGTCTTCATGGTTTGTGGATTTGTGAATAAGCATTAGAAGTTATTCCTGTCTAACTGTAATCTTCCACTCAGTACGCAGATTCCGATGCATTCTATTCGTTACGATGTATGCTTTGTTTTTCGTTTGTCATCTACCCAGAACATTATCTCAGTGCCAGTTTCAAAAGTCGAGGTGCCGAATGCAGTTGTCTCAACCAGTTCAGTGACACCCGATCCTCTTACAACCTCATCCACTTGGGCAAGTGGTCTGAATTTGATCCACTTGGCAAATCAGGACCCACAACAATCCACTGCAGCATCTGCAATTACAACACAACCACAAGGCTCGACATCCGTACCATCTACCGCCACCGTACCAGCTATTCTGGACCCAAGTACCGTCACGGTTTTGGGCAAAACCGATGTGATTCGCTACCTCATTGATTTGATTGTCTCCTACCAACCAGTGGCCGAATTTATTGCCCTGTATAAGCCCAAAGCATCCTTGGAATCTCATGTGAACAGCCCTTCTTGCGCTCATTCGTTTCTCGCTTTTCTATTCAGTAATCACTTGACCAATGCGGAGACAAGTGAGCTCACCTCTTCGTTGCTGGAGAATCTTGTTCTCATTGGTTGTGAATCGACACAAGATATCATTATTTCGGAGTACAAAGCGTCGTTGGGTCGCATCTCCAACTTTGGGAACAATGCGTTTTCTGATCAGGAATCGAACGCGATCCAGTTCACAAAGAATGAATGTCTGACCGCACATATGCTATTCCTTGAGCGACTCCTCAGCCTCCCATCCCCGTTAGTTGATAGACTTATCCGGCTGGTCTATCGACGTCATCTACCTGCCGACATTGCTAAGCTTGTTGCCGTGGTCGATTGTAACCTTCCAAACACACAATCCACTCTATCCACAATTTTGCGCACGCTTGAAAGCCTCACTTGGGTAGATCGACAGTTGAACAAATTGGCTAGTTCGTCTCAAGAACGTCGTTTGGACGAACCTTCGCTCGCTCGAGGTGACCATTCTGGTAGATTGGGCGCCTATGGCAGCATGTCATCTGCTCCGGCAACTACTTCCTCAAATAGATTCACAGAAAGTATGACAGCACTGCCTTCTATCGGTGCCCTTCATTCGGCGAGCATGGACCACGTGGATAACACTAGTCCATCTCGGGATGTCCGTCCGTTCGAGTCTGATACCGATGACGATGATGATGATGATAATCATGACATTGAAAACGTGGAGCGTGCAGCTTACCCTATATCAGCATCACGCTCGGTCGTAAATAATGGCAGTCTGTCATTGAGCGTGAGTCAGAGTGACGCCCCCACAAATCCGAACGCTCTCAACTTAGTGCTTGATGATGTAATTATGACGGGCGCTGACATAGTACTGGACCCACCCAGGGGAGACAATAGGACGGCGAGTGAGCACTGGCGCACGAACGGTGAACAAGATGACTCCGTAGTTTTTGTGCATGATGACGAAGATGAGGGTAGTGCTGGTCAAGGCGGAGAAGGGGGAAACAGCCAAGATGAAGACGATGTCTTGGACGAAGAAGACGACGCTGAAGCGGAGGATGGTGATGATGAGGACGCTGAGGAGGATGAGAACGACGACGATGATGATGAGGTGGATGACGATGGTGCTGGTGATACGGATGAAGAAGTAATCACTCATGATGGTGAAGTCGCCCTTGTGCTGCGAGCAGGTTCATCACGCAGACGTTTGCGCGGCTCTAGACGTCCTAGAACAGATGCCACTATTTCTGTGTCCGTATCAAGTGGGCGTATAGGAAGTGAACATGAACCTACAGCCAGTGCTGGCGAGGCTGTACGTGCTGGTTACCAGCGCGTCAATGACGAACTGAGTCTTCATGGTGATCCACATGACGATGATGGTGATGGGAGTTTTGATGAAGACGAAGTCGATACTTATGGACAAGATGACGAAGGCGGTGAGGATTTGGGCATGCTTGGTCCGGAAGTTGATAGTACGGTCTATTTAAATGCTGATGGTCGTGTTCTCAGAGAAAATAACTCGGTTGTTGCAATGGTTGAAGAAGTTTTAAACTTAATAGATGTCCCTCATCAAGGGAATGGTGCCATCGGATCGCGAGCTTCCGGCGGTAGACGCGATCGCCTCATCTTAGCACCTTCTGAATTTGGTGGCCTGAGTGTAATTCCGTCCGGAGGTGCTGGAACCAATTGGGGTTTTTTTCTACCTCGTGTCGGTGGATCTGTAAATGCAGATGGTCCTCTGCGAGGACCTCCGCCACCCGGTGGTGCATTGCCTCCTAATACAACAGTATTTCGTTTTGGCTTGGGAAATAGTGGCAATGCGTCTGTGTTCGTCACCGGAGGTAACAACAGTCGACTCACAACAGCAAACAACAATCTGCTGAACACTGGTAATGGCTTTGGACACTCTGCGACTTCTCGGACAGAGCCACCTTCTACGTTAGCAAGTCAACATCCCCTGCTTCAAGTAAGCGTTTTGTCTGATACTTGACGTCCGATTCAGTGGGTTTGGATGCGAAGTTGTCTTCTACCCCACCCTAATGCATGTGCGTCAGTTTTATTTTACTTTATTCCCACATTGGTGCTGAGAATCTCCAGTGCCCACAAATGTACTGTGGTTGTGAGTTCACGCATATTCCGTTGATCTTCTTTTCAGGTAAAACAAATGATGGTTTTTGGTTTTGTTCTATGACATTGACTAGAAGAACTCGATCCATTCTCTAACTCAATTAGACCGGTTATAGTTGCATGGACTGGCATTTGGAACAGTGAAGGTGTTTCCGAATCCCATTTTTGACGACGTTACCAGTTGCGTTTGCTATTCGTTAAACCCCCTGGAAAGTGTGAGACGCTTTACTGACTCATTTTAGGCCATCGAAGTTTCCGCGTTACGAACTTAACTCGTGCATTTTTAGCCTATCGCAGACCACACAAACAGAACACATTACGACAAACCATTTGTTGTTTGCTTAAGTCATTTTTGGACCAACGAGGTCAGGGACCAAATCCATATTATCAGTGATTGGCGAAATCTGCCTTCTCTAATGCATTCGAATTGGTTACCTCATCGTTATAGCAATGTCTTCACTACACATTGCTAATGTTTCCGATGTTCTGGTGATTAAAAACGGTTTGACATATTGGCGATCATAATGTTCAGTCAATACGCCTCTCTGCTAGGTGACTGTTATCATATGCACCAACTAGGCGGGGACTGTTAAGATCATTTTTACTTGAACGTTGTGTAGAATGTTTTTACCTGTTTAAAGCACCTACGAAGTTCACCAGTTTTCTGGCTTTTCTATTCCTCACTTATGAATGTCAGAACTTTTCTATCTAGACTCATGATGTTAACATTAGCTGTGGTCTGATTTGCGGCTGTTCTGTCTGTGTTATCTCACATTATGTTATAACTGTTCCACCTAATATTCTTCATGGCGTAAGCCCTATAAAATGTTTTTGCCGCTCAACCTATAAAGTTCGCGCCCAAATGTACTGTTGTTTTCGTTCCATTTCTGTCAGGTTCCCTCTAATGCGGCTGGCCAAATATCTTCTGGTGGGAATAATACCGTCACTTCTACTTCTCGTCTTGGTCGTGGTGTAGTCACTAGTGCAACCACAACTTCATTCACAACCCGCATGACCTCTATTTTGCCACCCACCTCTCCGGTTTCGAGTACTATTCCGTCTGCTCATTTCGGAAATCGAAGTCGCTTGGGTGGTGTACTTCCAGGCCCTGTTGTGATTGGAAGTAGTGGTGTGCGTCAACGTGGACCTCCCACTCGTTTGTATGCGCCGTTTACCAACGAGTCTGGAACTTATCGTTCCTATTCACCTGGAATCGAAACGGGTGTCGGTTCCTCACACTCCGCAGATACAACCGTCGCAGTAACTCAGTTAGCATCGGACGCTCGACGAGACAACCGCTCGGGACCCGAGGCAGATGCTCTAGTGTGGGGAATGCTTACAAGTGTGGCAATGGATCAACCCACTTCGGTGAATTCAGCGCTTGCTAGTGTCGTATTCTCTCAAGTAGACTCTTCCCGTCCCGCTACAAGAACCCCAATAGGTGGTTCTGGTGGTTTGACCTTATCACAACTGACGCCCTATGCTGGTTATGCGTTGCCGGCAAGTTATCGTCGTTGGATCAATCTGTCGCGGATGCTTTTTGGACATGAACTAATGGACCTAGTTTTGATCAGTCGTTATGAAGTTTATAAAGAACTGTCACGTAAGAGACAAGCCTCTTTAGAGCAGCGTGTGCTAGACGCTGAACAACTAATTGCTGTACAGACCCCTACCGCTCCACAGGAGATTCCTTCTACTTCCTCGACGGCCCCATCTGTGCATGTTTCCTCTCTCCAAACAGAAGCTACAAATACAACACACCCGTCTATCGTACAACCCAGTTCGGAGGTGTTATCTGAAGATCCTGTTCCTCAAACTTCACCTCTCGTTGATAGAACACTCCAAATTTCTGACGAAACAGTCCCAGAGGGTCCTCAAACTATGGAGCCTGAGACGGGTGAGTCGACGATTTCTCACCCTGTTTTCTCGATTGATTGAAGTACTTTCTGTATGCCATTTTTAATTGATAATATTTTGGCATGGATCTTGCATCTGCGCATTGTTTCTGTCTTCTCTGATTTTTCCTTGATTATCACTTTATCACCATTACTTCATCCTGTTACAGTTGATGAGACCACAGTAGCATCTACAATTGAACCGCCGCCTGCATCCATCACACCCGCCAGCACAAGACCTCCGGTTCCGCCTGTTCCGATGACAGATGAAGAGACAGTGCAATCACTGGTTGAGGGGGGCATGGATCCTTCCTTCTTGGATGCTCTCCCTGAGGATATGCGACGTGAGGTGATTGCAGACCATCGCCACGCTAGGCAGGTGCAGCAGCAGCTAAGTTCCACTAGCCTTTCGGAGCATATCAACGCTGACTGGTTAGCCGGTCTCCCGCCGCACATTCAAGAGGAGGTACTTTGCACATGTGTTCGTACCTTATTCATTTATATCCACTTCTAATTGACAGGAGTTCCGATAGAATATCTCGTTACTAACAGTCATCGCCTCATTCGTGCTTGCGTGGAAACAGCCATTACTGCAAGTTACTCATTCGCTTTGTTTTAGGTTCTAGTTCAGTTCCGCAACGAGCAACGACAACAAACTGCAGCCGGCACAATTGAGCGAACTCCTGGAAGCGACCCGACTCCTGCACCGGATTCCTCATTAGTCTCACGACCACCTGAGAGTAATACCGCTTTTTTGATCTCATTGCCCGCATCACTGAGGCGTGAGCTCTTGACCGATATGGATGAATCTCAGCTGGAAATGTTGCCCCCAGATTTGATCGCAGAAGCCCGTCAGCTGCGTCGAGAGAACGAGGAGCGATTTGCTCGTGCTGTTCAAGGTAGCATGCTCACGCATTCGTTTACCTCCAGACAAGACCGTGAGTTTATCCATCTTATCAGTTTGAGGTTGTTCAGCCATAATAGCAGGTCTCTAACATTCATCATTCCGTAAAGTTGTCATGCCTTCAAAAGTATCCCCAACCACCAGTGTCCCTTACCCGGTTATATCATTTACAGATCAAGCAGCTGCCTTTGAAAATGTTGCTGTTTTCAGCGTCCCATTCTCATTAACTCTCTTACCGATGGTGATCCTGTAAAGTTACCACCTGTTTGAGTTCACGAGGAAATAGTGAAACCAGTAGATTGCACTGTGCCCAAACAACTACTCTTTCTTATAACAATTGATTGTATTAAACCTGATGATATCAGTGATCGTTTGGGCAACCTACACGGAATAAAGTGGCTTAGTCCGGTTCGATTTATGAGGTGTGACACAGTTTTATTCAAGATGCACTACAATTGTGGACAAGTGTGTCCATTTATCTTACTCTTTTGTAGATAAATAACTGAAAAGTGTGTTCAACAAGGAGGTTCTTGTAGACTTATGAAATTGTAAAGTTTCGAAGTTTTGAGAAGTTGTTTTCAGATTTGGGGGAAGTTTTAAAATTTAGGTTTACAGTGTTCACGTCTAAAAAAACATGCCACCTAATCTCAAGGTTTGCCAAGAAAAGCGTTATTCAGCGTTATCGATGCCGAGACCCAATTCTATGGGCAACGCTGGCATACAAAGCCCGTTTTGTCATCACTTTCTCTCAACCACCTTTTTGTTTCTGTCTCGCAGCCCTATTGCAGTTCTGACCATATTATACAGTTGGTGCACTCATGGGCGCGAATTATACCAGCGATCTCGCGTAGTAACGGTCATCAACATGTATATTAATCAAGTTTTGGTGCATTTCCCCCTATAGTAACCGTCCTTGTTAAGTCCAGATGGCCTGTTTACGATGTCTTCTCGCATTCACAACCGTTCGATCTGTCTGGTTCATTTGTTATGCATTAAAAATAATTTTTACCGCTTCTCCATTGGTTCATTCCGCTTTTTTGGGCGGCCGTCACGAACGGTCCGTTTGCATTTCTGTGGACAGCCCTGTGTAGACTGGAGGTATCTCGCGTTCGCCTGTCCATGTCCAATCAACCTACTAACAACAGGTGTATGATCCATACGATGTTGAACAACGGACTGTTCCACTGAAGTTCTGCTTGCTTTTACTGGTTGTAAATCATAAAATACTCGCTCTTTGATTATTTGTTGTGCGTAGACCTGATGTGTCTGTTTTGTCTGTGCTTTCGATAAGGGTGTTTTGTGTGTGACTGCATAACTTTGAAACCTTGTCTCCTACGAATACACAACCAACGAAACTCACCGGACGTTTTAATCTGATGTCGCCTAGGCATGCCTCTGTGTAGGTGCCACTTACACACTCATTGTTCCGTAGTTGTCTCGGCCTACACAAGCTCGTCTAAATCAGGTCACTCCGTATACCATCTTCGTCGGAACGCAAGGGGTGAGCTTTCAACGTAGCATTGTCAATCAGCTCTTCATAAACTGCCCTTTTTCTTCGTCTAACAGATGATATGTGGCGCAACTTGACCTCAGCTACCGGATTGATCGGTGGTCCCGGGCGCTGGGATGTCCGTTTTAGTTCAATCAATGATTTTCTTCGTCATCTAAATAGCTCGCTTGGCGGTGGGTTGAGTTCAAATGCACTGGTCAGCCTACAGAACATTTCTGCAATTCGAGGTCGACATCTTGTTGATCACGAAGGTTTGACCTGCTTGATTGCTTTACTAATAGCAAGTTCTGCTTGTTCACAGCAACGTCGACATGTTGTACCTGCACTGAAAAAAGTAAGGCAGTTTTATTCAACAAATTGGTTCTGTCCGTGTTTATTACGTTTTCTCTTACACGGTATACATATGCGTCCCATGGCAAAGCTTTCCATTATTTAATGCGCAAATTTTTTACAGCACGTCGTAGGTTGTCCAGTTGTCATGTATAACTGACTGAGATAATTAAACATCATGTTTGTTAAAGGTTGTTTGGGTCCATTTGCTATCATTGAGTTAGTGAAAAATGTCTCACTAATGACTGCAACAAATCCATAAGTGTATGATATGGGTTCATAATGCTTCCGCCTTCAAAATGCTTGTCCGTGTGGCGTGTGCGTCGAATAAACGTTGCACAAGATATGACACTATAGGAACGACGTCAACCGAGGTGCTTATGCACACCGTAACCATGTTCTGTTTGGGTGGATTAACAACTTGGAGATGAGTGAGAATCCCTCTTGATTTCAGACGAGAATAGTGAACGTTTGCAAGTTACTTCTACATCTGTCAAGCCGCTAGATGCAACATTTAGTGGTTAAAAAAAAGCGACGTATTGATGTTTTAGTAAATGTAGCTGAGTATAGCTCTTGTTACCAAACTAATTCAGAGACCATGTACGCTGCCTTATGTTTCCCGGGAGGTCTGTCTCTGCATGTGGACAACATCATCGTATGATGATCTATGTTATATAACGGAAACTAGTACAGCGTTTGTGCTCGGCACCTCTACATGCACCATGCACAGAGCATTTTGCCGATACTGTCCTTCGGTTATATATTGACTATTACGGGGTTAATTTTGATCAGTCATGAACGCACTAACTGTCACATAAGAGGTTATAGACTAGTCTTACAAATAGCATTAAACCGGTGCCAGCGTGACATTCTTATGAATGAGGTGTGTTTTGACTGATGGTCAAACACAGACGAGCAGTGCTTGGGTTGTGTTGCGAATGGTGGGTAAGTCTCTGAATGACGAGGAAGACATCAACACGTTGACTGGTTTTTTTTAATTATCACTCATCACACCATGCACAATAAAGACGTTAGCTCCTAACAGGTGTCCTTATACACACCTCCTACACCACAGGGATGTTATTCCTTTTTCGACTGGCCAGCTTGTTTTCCTGGACTAGACCTTATCGATAATATCGAGGACATAATTGATCAACAACCATACCGTGATACTCAATCTTGTGGCTTCATGGTTGGGTTTAATTTGCTTGTAAGAAAGGTGCTGAAATGATTAATTGTAATTCCGAAGTGCAACGGAAAATATGCTCCCTTCGAGGTAATCTTATTATCTTGCCGCAGTCATTTCCGATGTTTTTCCTACTAATTCATTAAAAGTAAACCGTGTTCACTAACTTTATACTGTTGTGACCCGTAATGATCCTAGTCAGTCGCTTACAGAAAATGAACATTCCATTATGGATTACAGCTGTTTTCTCTGTAAATCGTCAGGTGATCTTTCGGGGCGTATACGTATTGTCATGAAGTGCTGCGAAAGGAGAAATAGCAATCTTTTTCTTCTGTGATTTGCTTTATCTAACTGGAGGAGTGAATTTTCAGCATTTTACTTACTTGCATCTTCAGCAAACGAACGACGTTTTACGCAAAGAGCCTGAATCTCCTGTCAGTAACGGTTTATAGGATTTATTGGTGTTTAATTGAACGCGCAAAATTAATTTCATTCAGAAAAACTCATTGACTTGTCTATTTGTTTGGAGATAAAAAGATCGGATTTGTGTAAGAGTCGTGCTAAGTAAGTAGTAACCGATAGGGAATATGATTGCGTGCATGCAAGCAAATGTTCATATTTGAATCTAGTTGGTGTAGAAATTCGTGTGTATGTATAAACACGGTGTTTGCAAACGGGCATGAGCCAGAGTTCTAGGTTTGCACTAGTTCATCGATACCAGTCACACGTTTCTGGGTCCGATCATCATGATTACCCCGTACCTTATCAGAAGCGCTCTTGATAACTGGGTTTGACCTGCAATCCTGTAGTTAGAAGTGTGACAGGGTCACCAAATGTGTGATGTGGATTTTGTAGAAACATCTAGGTCAGCGCTCTCTCTCGAAGAGTTTTTCGAACAATCCCTTAAATATACAAAGTCTGTTGCTTGTGTGTCACCGCCTTTTCTTGATCATCTTTATTATAGACCTTCTGGTAAGACATTGAGTAGCTAGTGTGTTATCGTTCATCCCTATCACTCCAGTCAATAAATTGGGCGCTTTCGGCTTATTTTTTTCAGGTTCTACGCAATTTGTCATGTCACTTTGCCACACGAAATTGGATTGTCGGTACCATATTACTCCTTTTTGAGGGGTTGTCTGAGAAATATCACTTCGATTACCCTCCTGGAGATCAGCATGACCCTTTAACTACTGCATTGCTGCCTTCAGTAGATGCAGAAAGTAGATTTTCTGGTCTATCTGAACCAAATTCCAGCAATACCGTATTTCATATTGGTTTCGAAGCTGCTTTAGGTTGCTGGGTACGAATTTTTCATCCTACTTCCGAGACAGTTTATTATAATCAGTCGGACGTCGGCGCTATTGTGTCAAAAGTGAACAAAGACACTCAACATGAAACTGCTGCACGTTCATCCAAACGGCATCATATCATACACCCACAGGCAGCTGTCTCTGTGTCAAGTGTTTTATTGGAGACTTTAGGCGAACTGGCCAAAGCGTTTCCAATCCACTTCTATCCGCCCTCCGCAAGTGAGAAGAAAACGGAGACGGAATCAGGAGCCGTTGGTACTGTACATCACCTTGAATGTAAGCCATGTCGATTTGCCTCTTCGGTTTTTTGCACTGAGTGTTTCCATGTGTGTAAAAGTTCCCGGTAGTAAACAATTAACGGGCAACTTTCCAATACATCTGAAACTGTTCATAAATGTTGCCCCGTTTAGATCTTTGAATGAGCTTCCTCGCATTGTTCATCTTAGCCTAGTTTGTTTCCCTTACGCACCTGTTTTATGGGAACTTGTTTGGTTTTTTTGTTAGTTTTCATCTAACTGTGTTGTATGATTTGTTCGAAGCCCACATCGTCCAAGTTACCATGTATACCGTTAGCTTTATGCAACAGACTGGGCCACCGTATTCATATCACTTTATGGTTTTTCTTGTAAGGGCCTCGTCCCCTTTTTTGGGATATTTTTGACCGTCTGTCCGACTCCACCCCCAACATTGGGCCAGCATTCTCTGTACACAGTCGCTCCAATCGACGGACCCATTGCGTTGCAAGAAAGCGCCAAAGTTCTACGTCTAACAAGGTGCATTCTGAATCTCATCATCCAACTTCAAGTACCGCGCATGACTCTCCACAGTCCGATGCACTAAACGTGACAGACACACCACATGATGGTGAGTTTTTCCATCTTCTCTTTTAAACTACTGGTGAATTGTTCCTCATAGTTCACAACTTCTGAACTTTGATTTCGTGCTATCTGCTTACCTGTTATTTTCACTTGTCACATTGTAAGTAAGTGGTTTATGCACTCGATGCTGTCCCGATGATGTTAATCCCCCAGATTTAGATTCATATTCCCTCTGTTTTCTTACTGAGTATCCAAGGTATAATCTATCTTTAGATAGGCTTTTCTTTTATTGGGATTCCTTATAATGCTCTGCACGTTTTGTTTAAACAGCCATGAGTTTGAGTGATGTTGTGTTCACTGACATCAAGTGGATCATTCAGATTGCAGGATACGGAGAATGTGAATAATAGTTAAGTACAAGTCCATCTAGTTTCTTGCCACATTTCTTAGCTGGGGCGCTGATTATCTCCATTTTATCTGTGGAGGTACTTGTCGGGTTTATGGATGTCTTGACTGATTTAACCTAACGTAACTTAATGTCGGTAGATCTGTTTCATTTACCTCTAAGTTTGATGATCTATGCTTAGTGTTTCGCAGGCAACTTGCAATTTTGTTTTCTGCATATTAAAAATACAGCAACAGTGTAATCTATAGTGTCGACTTTTTTGAACTGCATTTCCTACGTATCCACGTAGGCCATAGCGACTTGGTGGCATTCTACACACCAGTTTTCAACCAGCAGGTTTGTACTGTGGCTTTACGCAATTAAAAATAATCTCTTTTTAAAATTGTGCCCCGCAGAAAGCGGAATACAAGTATTGTACCGTTTTTTGCCTTTGATGTTTAACCTTTTTCTAGTCTGTTTCGATCATCTTTTTCTAGGTCTGATATTTCATCTTTGGTATTCCTGCCTTGTATTCGGACAAATCCCATAGTTAGTTAATTACGTGAACGTTATTTTCTACTTAGATCATGGACTTACTGCGACCGATGCTATCTGCAATAGTGGAAAACCTGGAGTAACGGAACCGTCACCACGGCGGCGTCCTGGTGCTTTTCATATGGATTACTTCACACACTTAACCGATCTGTTATGCCACCCACTAATTCAAGATCGCCCGTCACACCAGGAGCGTCTTCTCACCATACTGGCGGGTATCGTGAAAGAATTCCATCTCAGTAAAACCCACCCGAATCACATACATGTTCCGACTGCGCAAGTTTCTGATACTTCCAACGATACATTGTCTCGGAGAAACACACATGTTTCTGAGGTAAGTCTCGTACTGAAACCGTTTTGATATTGTCCTCGCGTTTGACATCCTAGTTTTATGCTAACAGTTAATTTTCTAATTAGGCCACGCGTTACTTATTCCCTTTACAACGTCAATTCCAGACACCCCTTATCCATACTGAGGCGTCTACCGAGCCTCAGCCAACATCCAATGAACTATCCACTCCGGAAGCTACCAACCTGATCGCTCCGCTGCGACCCGAAGTGGTAAAAGTGTTATGCTATCTTGTTTGTGCTTCGAAGTCCACCGATAACGGGCGGAGCATGGCCGCACAGTTGATCACCGATCTCGCCCGCGCTAATCAGGATACAAAGGAGTTGATGCTGCGCCTTTTGTCTGATTCAGTTGGGGAACTAACATCCAAACTATGTGCACAGTTGCAGGTATTTGTTCAGTAATGTTTATTTTCTGTGAATATTCGCGTACGGTTTATATTAATCGATTAAGAATCTGTTTCAACTGGCGATGGTCACGTGCTCAAAACTGGTTGATTAGTCTGTCGATCAAAAGCGTTTAGTGAACGATCGATTAGTTTGCGAGGCTCCACTGTTTCTTGTCAACCTAGACTAGTGGGTCTTAGTAGTTCAGTTGCGGTCATTTCTAAATCGATTTGTAATGACTGTGGTAGATTTCGACCCCAGTGTGCTTTTGTTATGAGCACTGCTAAGACCGCGCCGAGTTGTTCTGAAAGACATGACCTCTGTCTACGTGTCGATCTTATTGTACACCAGTTTCTTTATATTTACGCACTAACAAGCGTATAATAAATTGGACGCAATAACAGTTAATACGACAAGCGTTCCCTGCCACGACTACCTGCGATCAATTTTTTTCTCACATTGCTCACAATCTCTGCCCTTAAATTGTGTGACGTGGTACGAAATCCTTAGATGCTTTTTTTTTTTCAAGTTTCTTGCTAACCCTGTCCGGTTTGATCACATACGTACGACGCATTGTCCCCAGTTCTCTTCAACAGGGTAAACTGTTTGGTATTTTTGGACTTCTTTTAAGTCTAATTCAGACTGAAAATGGTTTGAGTTTGCGGGCGAACATCACAGTAGATAGGTTCTTGCTTTCGTCACCTAAACGTAATCACATTTCCAACTCTCAGCCTTATCCATTGTTCCGGTTTTCCTTAATCATAGATTTTGGGGAACCTCGTCAATTACATGCATGTAATAAATCACATACATACTGCCACGTTAAGAGCAGTTCAAAACAATTATGTGGATGGCCACGCGACCACGAACCTGTTTCAGTGGAAAGTTCAGTTTTCGAATCGTATGATCACCTCATTGTTCGCTCCCTCGCCGTTCTTAATCGAGCGTGTAATTTATAGTAATGATTACTTCGATTACCGGTCCCGAAAATAGACAGTTTTCACTCAGGCAGTCAGCTTATGTCGTGTCGTTTAATTGATGAAATGTAAAAATAATAGTTTTTAGCTTTTGTACTGTATGGTGTAGATTGGACACTGCGAGACTATTCTGATTTAGCCGGGACTAGTCGCGGTAACCACAACTAGAATTCGCTATCTTGTAATTGACGAACAGGCATCCTTATTACTGAGCCACCGCGAACTCAATTGACGAAAATAATCCATGGCTTACACACTTTCCGTGTTGGTCCCTTGTTGTGGATCAAGCGAGTCACGTGCACAACTGTTATCAACTTAATGGTTAATCAACAACAGAGCATCTTTGTAATACTACAAACGATGAACGTTGATGAGTGTACCACGTATCTTTGTTACTCTTGTCAATAATAACATTTTCCCACTACAAGGCTAACAAAATGGCGCCACTCTGATATATAAAACAGTCATTACTCTCAAACAACATCATATCAACGAAGTAAGACGGACCCGCACAGTGTTATGCTGTCATTCTTCAGTTTGAAATTAAGTGTCACATGCTCGCCTACTTTTTCCCTTGATTACTGTGGAGAGTGTACAGCAATATTGTGAGGCGTGCTCAGTATTAGTGAGCTTGCTGCTTGACTGAATTTATATCGGGACCCCAAACTCTTGGAAGCCTTTCAATTGTGTCGTCTATGATAGAGTTTGAAAGGGAAGCAGGCACTATACATAAACTCCGCTGGAAGTGGTGATCGTTCGGGATGACCAGCGATAATTACTTACTCTGCCCTCAGAAGAAGCATACCGTTATTTCGATATGTACTGCATCGGAATTCCTGCAAAACGTTGTAGTTTTAGATTGCATAGCGAGCAACTACTGAAACCTTTGCATCCAAATGAGTAGACTATTTTATGTCCTTTTTCGGTGCGGTGCGTCTGCATCGAAAGTCGCCGACTGAATGTAAGCTTATGCTCGAAAGCTGCCTCACTCTGCAGTTAAGTTAGTGACAATAATCCTTTTCTTGATTCATAATGTTCCCGCACAGTTTCTATCAAAAATCCGACTAGTTCAGTTCAACATGATTCGGTTAAATTCTAACTGATATTGGTAATTGAGAGTTGTTCGTTTTACGGGATACAATGTGGAATCGTTGGCACTTTTGCACATCGATAATTCTAATTTTGCTACTTCATTGGTACTGTTCACAACCAAGCTGAGCATGGTACCATGTCACTTGCTGTAATCAGCGTCATTGTAGAATGTAAACATACAGACTGACTCTTTGGTTCGTTGTCAGAAGGTACTGAATCTATATTTTGTTGGTAAACGTGCGTCAGCTCCCGTTTGTTTCGTAATTCAGAATGCATTGAAATACATCTATTTCTTTGGAATTTATTTGTTTTCAAAGAAATTATATTCTGTTTGTTATTCTCGTATAAACTTTTCTAAGTTAGTTTCACCTTCAATTTTTTATAATTAGGATTTAATAAATGAGCTCGGTTCCCAGGCCAAGGCTGCAGGTGATAATCCGCCGTTGTTGGACCCGGCACAGCCTTCATCCAGTGTGAGATCAACGGCACTTGATGTACTTCCAGATCGTTTCAGTGGCTCTGGCCAAGTTGTTATTATTTCCGGGGATCTTCGTCCCATCTCGTCCAATGTGCTCAACGAACTTCAATTGAAATCAGTTCAAAATTTTTCCTGCCCGAATAACGACCAATCAAGACTTCGTGGTATCCTTGGACTGATTCTTCGTATTACTGCTGGTGAAAGTTCGACGAATTCGAACGATCCAGTTCCAGTATCCGTCCACGATCCTTTTCAGTCAATTCCGGCTTTAAACGAGTTTTGGCCGCGCCTCAGCTCTGCTTTTGAGAAACTTCAGACAATCGCCGATCCAAACGCCATTCTTCTGTTGCAGCCGTTATTGGAAGCATTTTGTTTGGCTCATCTGTTTCTACTCAGGGACTGTATTTCGCTTCGGCAGCGTTCAGTGGCACCCAGGCCGAACAGACCCACGATGAATTCTGCGACCGCTGTATCTCAGCATAGTTTGATGGATATGGTCCCAGTGCTTATTCTCCGCGTGGATCCTGCAAATACCACATCTGACCGTGTCGGTGTTCATGAAGCATCGACTAGTGAACACACCACCCATTTACATTTAGATGTAATGGGCCCAATCTCACCTCCTTCGACAACCACGAGGGAAGACAAGGCAGTTGATGATGTCGTTGAATGTAGAAGAGCTTCTACTGCCTCGGCTGGAGCTCCAAATGCCATTCTACAGTTTGCCGACCGACACCGTACTGGTCTAAATCAAATATTCAGGCAGCACAGCGGTAATCTTGGAGAGTCTCCTTTTGCGGTCTTTTTAGCCTATCCAAGAGTGCTAGATTTCGATATCAAACGTCGGTTCTTCAGACAGCAACTGCAGTCACTCTTGCCACGTTCTCCATTATCTAATCGATATGACGATGAACCAGTGATGATATCAAGAGACAGAATCTTTGAGGATAGTTATGCCCGCTTGCATCGGAAGTCGCCGGCTGAATGGAAACACAAATTCGTTATTCGCTTCCAAAGTTAGTTTCTTCTTCTCTCATATTTTTAGTCCGTTTCTCATATGTGACTGATGGTTTTTATTTGTTTGCCTTTGATTCTGTTACTTACTTTGTGCATGCCAAAGCTGTCTAAATGTCTTACTCTAAATCCAGTCGACTCTTCACTTCTCATTTTTTCATCTCATTTCAGACGAAGAGGGGCAAGATGCTGGAGGTCCGTTACGCGAGTGGTATTTACTGATGAGTCGCGAAATATTCAACCCCAATTACTGTCTGTTCCGAACCTCACCTGCTGATAGGGTCACATACACCATCAATCCGAGCTCTTATATTAACAGCAATCACTTGTCCTACTTCAAGTTTGTGGGTCGATTCATCGCGAAAGCTATCTACGATAATAAGCTATTGGAATGCTATTTCTCACGATCCTTCTACAAGCACATTCTGGGCGTTCCTGTCAAGTATGTGTCGCTGCGTTCCAACGGTGTGCATCTTTTTGTATGTCTTACCTGTCGCTGCTTTTCTCGGTATTGGTGTTGACCTGCCTTCAGCCTGTCATGGTGACATTTCAGTTATATCAACCCCCCTTTGTTGTTTTTGTTTTGCAGGTATTCTGATTTGGAAAGTGAAGATTACGATTTCTACAAAGGATTGGAGTTCTTGCTAAAGAATCGCGTCTCCGACTTGGGCTACGAACTTACTTTTAGCACAGAGGTAGGTGTGTTCGCCCTTCCAGCGGTCGTATCAGTTTTACTGGTATTGTTTAGTTAACTGTTTCAACTAACAAGGTTGATGAGTTAGATCAAAATATGACTGGTTATATGGCCACTTAATTCAGAGCTTCATAAATAACTAACAACGGTTTATCGATTTTCATTCGTTTCTCAGCGCTGGATACCAATTTGTAGAAAGTGATCGCATCCTTAGTCAGTGTTATCATTTCTTTCCTCTTACTTTTGAACATCCAACTAACTGCGCTGTTAAACTTATCAGGTTTATTCTCAATTTTATTTCTCAGTAAAATATACCTGTTGTAGTTCAGAGATAATCACGTTGATCTTTGAAAATTTAGGTCATGAACTTGTGCACTTTTGTTTCCATTTGCGCAGCTCAGTAGTGTTCAGTTTATAAATCAACAAATTTTGTCTCGCGTAGGTTTCGATAATCCCGTTTTATTTGACTGCTGTTTTATCTTTTACTAGATCAACGAATTCGGTAAGACTGAGACACGCGATTTGATTGAGAATGGCCGTAACGTGCACGTGACAGAGCAGAACAAACGTGAATACGTTCGTCTCGTTTGCCAAGAGCGAATGATTGGTGCTATCCGACAACAACTGGACGCGTTTCTGGGTGGATTCTACGAGATTATACCTAAACGGATGATCAGTATTTTCAATGAACAGGAACTGGAGTTGTTGATCAGCGGACTACCAAATATTGACATTGCTGATCTGAAGGCCAACACCACCTATACAAAGTATCAGCCTACTTCCCCACAAATCGAGTGGTTCTGGCGCGCTTTGGAATCTTTCGATCAAGAGGATCGCGCTCGGTTCTTGCAGTTTGTTACCGGCACAAGCAAAGTACCTTTGGGTGGGTTTGCGAATCTGGAAGGAATGCACGGCCCCACAAAATTTCAAATTAGTCGTGCTTCGGTCTCCAGTACGAACTATCTTCCCTGTGCGCACACATGGTATGTGTCATTTTCTGTCCAGATGAACTATTGATATGCTGATGATGGACCCATCAAATAATTGGCATAGAACGATTAACTGTGGTTCGTTACCGCGATTTCAATGAGATCAACATTTTTCTGCCACTTTAAGGGATGAGTTAGCTCGTTTCCTGCTTTTGTTGTGCTGTCGCCATTTAGCGGTAGTTTCGTACCATGGTCAATAGATGTGAAACGGCCTATACAGGCTCGGGTGAGGAATAGCCTCTCAGCTCTCAAATGCAATAAACCTACTGACCCAGATAATCTTGTACCTGAACCTTTGAAAGACTATGGTGGGGTCTTACTCAAAGCTTTAGTTCGCTGTTCTCCATTAATGTGGACGACTGAAAACACCCCTCTGAATTAAACTAGAGCTCCTATGAAAGATATAGGTGAACTAGTTTGATTCCGAATCCTTCTTTTCTCAGTTCCTCTTTGATGTAGGCATCTTGGTGTAGGTTACTTGAGTTTTCAACGAGGTTTTTTGTATTCGAACTACGACTCTTTCTTTTTGCTCTCATGAAGCACGTAAGCATCAATGTGAACTACTGACACATTGTCGTCGCTGATGGTAATGATGACGTTTGTATAATCATAGTGGTCTAACGCATTACTGTCGCATACCAATAAATCCATTGTGTGCGGTTAATTTCTCTGTCACTAGCGACATGTTTGATGTTTCCGCCATCATCTGTTTAGACTGTTTCTTCCTAGATTGTGAGCTTTATCGTGTCTAGTCGTCAATCGTACTTTCAATGTTTATCCCACTATCTTCCGATTTTTTTTCAGCTTTAATACACTGGTTCTACCGGCTTACGAGGTCTACGAGCAACTTCGCTCCAGGCTTTTGACAGCGATTCGTGAATGTAGCGAAGGGTATGGGATGGCCTAGTTTTCCTTTCTCTATGAATGCTCTAACGAACCAGTGGGATCAGCTGTCCGTCTTCTGTGATGCGTGTTTCTTCACTATCCTGTGACTAGCACCATCTGTGTGCCATCGTCTGGTTGTACATCATTAAGAACTGAAACAGTGCTTCACTTCTCGATCACTTCGTTCTCATCGGCAGCATCTGCCGATTCGCTTAGCTCACAGAAAATGCCCGTTGGATGTTAGTCAGTCGTGTGCTATTGTAAATTATTACACACTCTTGTCCACTTGGTCCACTTCTTTTTGATTGCTCATTTTCCTCTTTATTGCTCCCCCCTCCCCCCACATACTAATACGAACATCCTTCTGTTGTCCCATTTGTCCTCAGAAATATTCAGTGGAATTTTGTCTATTACATTGCCATGTACGGATAATGTAGCGGTTTTGATCGGCTTCACATGCATGCCGGTTCGTTGCATCAGCGTTTCACAGAATGGTTTGAAATTCAAGCTATTTACTGTTTGCTTTGTCGGTTTTGAATAATTTCCCTTGTGGAATGCACCTTGAAAAAAGCCCCATATTAATGAGTTGTGTCTGCGTGCGATTATTCTGTAAGGATGGTTATGATGTTTAAACGCGTTAGATCCTGTCGACACCCGCCTGAGATTTTACAATAATGTCGATGTTTCTGTTCGAATCAACGCTGGGCAATAGGACGTATGGTATAGGTTTATGCTTTACACTTTATCTAGTACACTACCCCACCAGTGGTAAAACTGGTGGATAAAATTCTACTCACATATGTGTAAGTGATCTTTTGTTTACGAAAGCCCTTTTTACTTTCGAACGATACACGTTACTACACACTTATTTATATTTTAATTTCGTGCTATCAGCCTGCTGAACCCTGAGTTGAATGTCTCTGTTGTGACAGTCTGACGCTTTATGGTGTTACTGAGCGTAAGGATCAATAGTCGGAGTTTTGGTTGGCCGAAAGCAAGCTACTATCGTCGTTATGTTTAGTAAGGAATGAAAATTTTCCAGCTGTCCTATTAAGTTGTCTGATTGGGTTGTGGCGATCATTCTTCCGTCGCTAAGAATAGTCGTTTTGCAGACTTATGCGCCCTCCTGATTCTGGAGGATGTGTAGGAACAGTAGATGTTTGATTACATTTTACTTGCACTTAGAGTGACGATCAGCTATTGAATCATCGTACCTAACAAGATGGCACTTGGTCACATTTCGAGGTTTTTCACATTGTGAGTTATTGAGTGTATCGTGATCTTGTTTGTGCTCAGTGTAGACACAGATTGATAGACGATGTCATCTTGTCTGACGGGTCCTGCTGCGCGCTTGTGATTTACTGATGTGATTGTCAACTTAGGAATCGGCTGCAGTTGACTTACTCACTGTTTTGATACACTTTGTTACAGTTTAGGGCGAATGGAAATCGCAGCCAATCGGGGACAACTTTCCATTTTATGTTTTCTTCCGAATCTAAGCTATAATTCTATTGCATTTCTTGGTATCTGTCATTCTGGAAAACATGAAGCTTTATACATCGAAAGTATTTCTGGTGTACTTTCGGGTGCGCTTCAAGTTTTTTGCTCGGGAGGTGCATGTCACTTGTGCTGGATAACGGCTTTACTCATGAGTAGTGTAAATTTGAAATAAAATCGGTGGTTCTACAGCGCGTAAATGTTTGTCGGAGTTCAGCTCATTGTACTATTCAGTTGTCTACTGGACATCTTCGGCTTTGATACGTTCTTGTTTTGAACCTCTGCAGGGTTTAAACAAGTGCACTCAGTGAAGATCGTAACTTCAATGGTTTATTTAACTGGCGCCATGGTTCTGCGTCGGTTAGTAACAGATGATAGCGTGCAACATACGATTTAGCGGTTAATGATGGTCTTCCTCGGGTCGCGTTGTACTGTTTGACTGTCATTAGCTTACTGGTGCATATCCCTTTGAAGTGTTTCCTCTGTCGCAGTTAAAACTTAACTTTAGGTTTGTAATAGGCCATATTAAATCCACTTGGAGCTTCGTCTCATCTTTTTCGCTAACCGGTCGTTCGGGTTAATGCAGTCAGCTCAACAGGGCAGCTTTACCATCCAGTCCAACGATCTAAGGTGCGTGAGCCTTATTAGATCTCATGTAGGCACCTAAGGCGAAGAAAAAGGTTTTATATTCAAGACAGTGCAGGTACATTTGTATGAGCAATTGATTAGGTTGCTGGTTTCTTGAAGTTTGCAGCAAAATACCACTACCCAACAGCGACACTTCACTTACAGACTAAGCTGAACCCTTTGAAAAATAACTCTTGACTTACTAACAGATGACCGTGATTCATCAGATCACTGTAGTAGTTACAGGGACTTCAGATGCGCTTTTTTAACGGACCATAAGCGGAACTATTGGATCGATTGGTCGCAGTTGTCGAACTCATTGCTTTCAAATACTTAAGATTGAATCATTACGAGGTGGACTGTGTTACGCACACATATTGTAGTGCCGAGTTCGTTTCACTAGTCCTTCATGTGATAAGGATATTCCAACCTCGAGTCGAAAAATGTGAACGGATTTCTTTTGATCGCACAGTCGATTACTTTAACTGAATGACAATCATTTCGGCTGTGATGCTTACTTGCATTGGGGTATCAAGTCAGCTTGCTGTTCGCGCTTACTGTGATGTGAGCCGGAGCAGTCATCTCATTGGGAAACGTGTAGGTCTCGCACACATGCCATTGCGAACTGAACTGCCACAGACCAACGCTAGTCAGTCAACAATGCTGAGTTTTTACATTGTGTTCACTTGCAAGAGGTGATAACTAAAGTGTTTGAGTGTGGATGGGATTTACACAGCCGAATAGCTTACATCAAGGTGGTAAACCAATTACGAACTGGCCAGCCAAGACGTAACATGGTTGCTTCCCGGTAATAACTGCCAGTGTGAACACCGGTATTCCTCTACAAAAGTGTTGTTTCTGCGCCAAATTAAGATTGTTTTGCACCGCCCAGGCCTTCGTCGCTCCGATTTTTTGACGCATTAGCCAGGTACATTACATGATGGCAGAGGACGGAAAGAGCCCTGTAAATCTATTTTAATTTGACTCATCAGGTACGATTGCAGCCGTTCACTCCGACTTAACTGAAGGTGACGGACGGCGGTTGATTGCCTTATGCTTGGTGGATGCGAAGGCGGAAATAACTGATATGCTGAACAGTTTAGTTGGAGGGTAGAATATATACAGATTGACCGTTTTTCCACATTGCAATGGAGACGGAAACACAGGTTACGATGAGTCTTTTTTGATCATAAAGATCAGTCTAGTCACAGTGATAAGTAAGTTCAAAGAATATTGCTTTGTACAAGCGAATTCAACTTTCGAACGTTACCGATTGTTTCAAAAGAACGGTCGTCAAGGGTAATCTGTCTACTGATTAGAGGTGGCGGGGATTTGACATTTTTCCGATTGTATGAGGGACGGTCTTATACTTGACCGATTATCTTCCGGTGTTTTTAACTCCGCAATGGCGGAGAGACTGCTGAAGGTAAGTCTAGTAACATTTGTTCAATATATTGATATTTATAACAATGGTGCAAGGTATGAAAGAACTTAATAGCAAGAAAGGGACTGAGCTCAGTGCTGTCCACCAAATAGAAGTGAAGTTCTCAGAGTATTCTCTCCAGTTTCATTGCAACAATCATGAACGACAGAAAAAGACGTCCATTTGAACCACTTGTATAAAATGTAGAAAGAAGACCCATTCTATGAAACAGTCGAAGTTGCTGATCATGTTTCATTCAGGGGTCCATTAAATGCTAGAACTTGTTCGGAATGCCCTGCGGTCAAGGAGGACCTACTCTGTGCTTCTTATTGAAGTCACCATACCCATGCCAATTAGACTTCGGCACACTTGTCAATGTTCTGGAAGACTATATTCAAGCGTCGACTATAGAAGCCCCCTCATACTCAATTACGAATTTGGAACGAGGCATAGTAATGCCAGCAGAGAGCCTAGTGATTGGGTTAATCAAATAGCAACACTTGAAATATTCACCTGTGCATTGGTCATAGCTTGTTGAATGCTGCGCTTCGTAAGGAACAATACAGCTTGTCGACTTTAGACTGTAGTTGTGCCCGAATTAACTCAGGCTCGTTTCTTCACGAAGGTTGATTTGTCTTCTATGTGCTGTCAGCTGGTGTTATCTTTCGGATTGACGCTGCCAAGTTGGGGGTCATGTGTTGCACAGGATAAGCCAATATACTGAAGAACGAATGTGGTACACGACAAGAATCTTGAAGCGTTTTCAAGCGGTGTGTTGTCTTGACATAAAATAATTTTTCTGTCTGCAAATGTGACGTTTCCTGATCACCTACTCGGATTTGAGAGATTGTCGATCCATGCAAGGTGTGGATGATTCAGAAAACGCTGACCCCGAAAGTGCAAAGGCACTTCCGCGCCCAACTGATTTGTTCAACTGACTGAGTCGATTCACACCATAGTTGACTGGAATCAAGCTTCTAGTTTGATAACGAACACACCATGTGCGTTTGGGGGTGACGCTCAACAGTCAGCGTTTGATGAAATCAAGTGATTAGTTTCCATAGCTCTGGTACTAGCATAATACAATCCTGAACTTTCTCTGGTAATTCACTATGATAGTAGCTACCCCATGCCTGGGACGGTGGCACTACAACAATTGAATACAGTTAGGCTATAGAAAAATAAGTCACTCGAGTGCCAGACAGAACTGCGTAAACTGAGAAAAGTGCTAACAATGGATTTTCTTCTAAAGCGTTTCAGACCATAAGTTCAGGAGAAAATAGTACACCCAGATCATAGATGTATGATAGCATCAATGGAAAGCCTGTGAGTTCCGTATCCCGATGTCTACAAGGACGGATGATCAAACTGCAACCGTGTGACTGCGAGATAACCTAAGAACCCCAATACTAAATACACATTGTTGACACCTCTTCTAGTGCTTATATATCCGATTTCACAATGCTGAGCTCGAAACCATTGTCATACTAGTATATAAAGTGGTACTGGAAGGAGTCGTTTAAAAATCTTATTGGTGTGGCAAAAATTGACTACCTGCAAGGTAACAAAATTCTGCTCGAATAATCCACGGTACTTTTCAAGGACCGTGTTGAATCCGTTCAAGAGGAGGAATTAGTTTTCAAAGCAGAACAGATAGTCTCCTCTAGTCCTCAAGGTTTGCGACTGAAGCTAATTGAACAAATCATTGTGATGGATGCTGGGGTACGCATTTGTGTTCTAAGAGCGAGATCTCTAGTATTGGTCAGGTATGACCAGCAACATAAAACCTCATGTAGTGAAATATGCCATTCGTAGAAAGCGCCACCCCGAATGAGTCAAGGAGACGATGAGGCTGAGTGAATTCCCCGAAAGGTCCTGGCAGCTAATCCCAACGGGCACTTACACACGGCGGCAAACAGTTTGGTTACTGTGGACCGTCTGGATTAATTTGAAGTTGGTTGAGGAAGCATTATCGAGAATGCAATTTGTTCGCTGTGACATACCAAAGGTGTCTTCTTCAGTTTATACACAAAATTCAAGATCGTTGCAGAACATTGAGAAATTCGATAATCAAACAGGTAGTCCTTACGAAACCTAGTCAAACGAAAGGCCGAAACTGCTAAGGAAGCTTACAATTTGTCCAACAATCAGGGGAAGATGCTTCTAGAAAAAAGAACTATGTCAAATGAGGCTACTGTCAACAGAGCGACTCAGTGATCGTTTGGAAGAAGGGCACGAATGAGACTGCAGCTGGCGGATGAACTGTTGCGCTCTAACCTACTGGTTGAGTAAAACGCTCGACAGACCCTACAACAATTCTGACTGCAACACTACACTGCTGAAGCTCAGAAACTTACAAATCTTAAACCAAAGGAAACGAGGTGGATTCAATGTGCAGCTGAAGACTGCTATACTGGACGCATGCAGTTTTAATAAAAGATTGAGGACATCGGCTTTAAGGTGTTGACGTGGACGAAATAGTGAAAGGAAGAAATCGTGTGTACTTGAGATATGGTAATTCTGGACAAGGATATACATTACTGATGAGTTCTAACAAGCGAGAAATTCGAGTCTAGTGCTTCCTTTCGAAATGGACTAACCGAGACGCTCATCTGAGTGTGAAGGCTGCGATCAAGTGTGGATGATATTCAATCTGAAGTAACATTGGAGTTCCTTGAAAAGGGAGGCGCGTGTCACAATTCTGAAGAACCAACAAGAACGAGAAGTAAACAAACGTGTCAACAGATATGATTGACACACTTCTAACTTATTGTTTTCTTTGTGAAATGGGTATTGTTTTTTTAACAAACTGATTACTTTGATGCATTAGCTACAGTTACCTACTTCCAACACAACTGACTTGTTTAATCAACGAAGTTGATCGTTTTGCTAACTGTGCTAGGCAATATAAAATGTTCGTGAAATTGTTCGTGGCTCGTTTGTTCTTTTCTCCCTCGATGTATCACACCACAATATTTCCTGCCATTAGCGAACCTATGATGATCGTATAAAAATCAACGGCGTCTGCTTAGGTCCACGTATAGTCCAATCTAAAACCGGACAACGCCGACGACACCCCGTCAGTTAACAGATGTGACGTTCTAAGTATTTTATCTGATTCACCCATACACAACAACAAATATTGAAGCATTCGTAATGAATTACTTTCTGTTGCAAGAAGATTACATATACTAGAACTCTGGTTTGCTGAACAGCGGTCAAATTATCCGGCATATTTCTTACGGGAAGTAGACACGATGACTTGTTTATACGCCCTTTGTAGCAGATCGAATCTGTGCCGGTTGACTGTTTTTCCTTGTAACACAGTACAGGTCTCATTGATACCATGTTAAAATATGAGTCTAGAACGCTTTTAATACATCAGGAAAGCCTCCTCCATCGTGTTCATAAGTGTGTAGATGACGAATTGTATGCCGGTCAACTGATGCAGCTTTGGCAATGCGTTCGTGTATAGCCGCAATGTCGAACAAAAACAGTACTTGAATAAAGGGTTGCACAGCATTGATTTTCGTTTCACACTTTTCAACTCAAGACCTTGCAGAAGTGACTTAAGGCGATTAGCTAAATGTCACCTCAACTCAGCGATTCACGCACGTGAACAGCTGCACACCAGCGTTATGAATCTGACGACGATAGTCAATGGACTGAGTCTATATGGCCGTATCAAATTTGCATTCTGCAGCGACACCATGCAGAAGACAAAACAGTTAACACAAAGAGAATCGAATAGCTCATTGACACGTGATGCCTGCGACTGAAGATTTTCGTCTAATCCTTCGAAATGTTATCAACGTCATCTGTTGAACTTAGTAGACTTCCACTAGAAGCCCTTTCGCTTGGACTTAAGTACTGTAGAAAGCCGAGAAAGATCAATGCAATTGCAACCCAGGCGCAATTCGAAACATTCTTTGATCAATTCTCAGGTTTACAGCCTACCTCGTTAGAGGCCGAACAGTGGTTGAAAGCGAAACTGGTCAATCTCGAATATCAATTCAGAGTAACCCCAATTAGACAAAGTGATTTATTATCTGCCGAACACATCCAACAACTTACCGAATTGGAATCTAACAAAAACCTAATGATATTGTACCCTGATAAAGGCTCCGAAGTAGTCCTCATGGACCGGGATGACTATATAAGACGGT
>LUCH01002456.1:69361-87140 GCA_013368495.1 Paragonimus heterotremus
TTAAACGTCTGAAGCCGCCATTGTGTGTACAAAAGGAACTGTTTATTAAATTAGCACTACCTTCATACCTGGACAAAACATTCCCCGTAATTCACAATTTTATGCATATTTTGTAGTTTTCATTTCTGCAGTATGTACTTGATAAGATGCAGCGAAATCAGTTCGAACAAAGACCGTGCAATATACCGCTACTAACTTGTCTTTTCAAGTTCATTGCGAGGAAAGCTTATTTCAGTTATTTAAAAGTTGTCAGTACAACCATGTGTGACATTCGCAATATGATGATACAATCATGGAAGTTCCAGACCTAACTTCTGGCAGCGTTTCCTATTTAGTACACGTCACTATGTCCTGACCTCATCAACATCAAGGCGAATTACCACATTCTTCTGATCACGTGGCATATACCACACACCTATTTTTACCGTCCAGACGACGTTTTCATTGGTCGAATGGCTAGCTTTTCCGCTATATTCATGCCAGCCAGGAGACCGACCAATAGGCAATGGTGAGCCGACTTCCTTTGTTTGTGTCCGTATAACTAGTAGGTTAGCGTCTACAAGAAACGCAACTGAACAATGAGTTTTTCCGAAAACGACGTTCCTCATAAATCTTTTCAACTCAGTTTCTCAATACCTCGGGAGTTTTCGATATTTACTCCCAGATGATGAGCCACAAGTGGTGAAGTATCATCATTCCATACATATTGCCGTATGACTAGCAGAACGTATGGTTCACCTGCAGGTCCTACCCTTCCTAGAGAGATAGATTTTCGTGCTACTTTGGTCTGGTCGTTGTACTGGGAACGCCCTTTCATCATGTTAGGCAGGACGTGGATTATTCAGACTTACCCGACTGAGACTGACTGACGGAGCATAAAAAAAATTGTTTAGCGCTAGACAGTGAGCTCGAGTTCATAGCAAACATACTGCATGACAACAGCTACACTGAACTATTTATCACTTGCAAACATGATCAGAAAGTCATCTAAACTTGAAGTGCAGAACGTAAGGAAGAAACCTGTGTTTAGTCGATTGTGGTTCAAAGGTGACATTGTCGCAGAATGGCTGACAAATAGGCTCAACCAGGCAATCAATAGGACCTATGCAATAGCTGAAATCCATATCCTATTCACCACATCGCCAGTTCTCATGTATTATAACAAGGATAGACTGACAGTTAATCTACCTCTATCTATTCCTTCACTTTTTCCTGTAGAATAGGTTATACTAGTCGAACGTCAAGACAGCTTTCAAACCGAATCCGACAACACCATCCACGGTGGCTTGGGCACAGGGAAACACGATCGGTCGTATATCCTGTGCCAGACAACCTATCAAAAGCCGTCCGACTGAAAACACTATACCGTCGAGGCTATGGGAATCAGGCTGCTTGAACCCCTATTATTATTATTATTATTATTATTATTATTATTATTATTATTATTATTATTATTATTATTGTGTCTACCATGGCCACAAATCCATCAGATTGATGGCCAACCTGTGTGGTCAAACCAATGGACGAGCGTTACGTAACAGACCAATCATGCTGTTGCCAAGTGATTGACCAGTGACCTAGTTTCTCTGTAATAAGTCCGATTGATATCCCGATCTAACTATATAAGTCTCCCACGTAACTGTACCTGGTCTGAAAATGAATGGTCGGAAACATATGCTGACTTATGTTTTTGATCTCAATGGGATTCGACAGCCATCCACGCCTGTAAGCAATACCTTCATGATGTTTACATTAATCACTGTGGAGTTAGTATGTTTTCAGTTGTACTTAAGCTGATTATGTTTATTTCGTCATCCAAAGTTCCTAAAAAAACAGTATGGCTGATAGTAAACTGGATTTCACACAGACCCTAGGTAGGTTGCCCAGGTCTTTACTCTCTGACAGTTGCTCGAAGATCACCACATCTAGCAGCGGTCAACAGCAGTCGTGTTCGTGAACATTTGGGATGCTTTCGATACTGTCGACAGTTGTTTTGTAAATTGGTAAATGGAGTATCTGATGAGTGTGTACCTTCTAAGTTCACCATACACTTAAGCTTTGGGTAAATTTAGCGCCTGTTACAGACTATCGTTACTCCTCTCCGTTTCCAACAAGCTGCGGTAGCATTGCTCCATTTCCCCTCTCCTTTCTATTTTGAGCTCGATAATGTCCTCAGTGGCCTCACGAATAGCGATGTAGAAATTCGCACGAGAAACAAACTCGTCGACTTGGATCGTACCGATGATATCGACGAGCTTCTTAACGACCCGCCGGCAGCGCAAGATGCTCCAGACCTCCTGAGAATTGAATTCACGATATGGTATACGTTGCATGCCATTTAAGCGCGAAAGGCCTTTTAAAGATTGACAGAAAATATTGCTTGTGCTTGACCCGGATGATGATGGCGCAGGTTTGTTCGAAGATTTCGTCTATTTTGTGCTTTGCATTACAGCTGACGGTAGTTTTTGAGAAGCTATCTCTCTATGTATGAACCAAGCTCGGTTGACATTTTCTAACCTAAGACACCTCGGGCTTCGCTTTGACATCCGTCTCTCGCAAGAGTGTATGGTATGCAGCACAACTGTGCACGTAGTGCAGTGGAGTTGAGCGATCGTATTTTACTACTCATACCGCGGCTATTCAGTAGCAGGTACAGACCATATATTTTGACATCGTACAAGCCACAGGAAAAATGCAGGAAGAATCATCAAAGTGCAGCATCACCCATAACGGTCTCTGCTACTTAATGGAACTGAACATTGACATCTGTGGTAGCCGAGACGGTCAGAGGCCGAATACCGCGTGCAAATGAGTGGATTTGTGACAAGTCTGGTTTACATTCTTAACCCGTGTATTCCTTTGTCGAATAAATAACCCTTGTGCCATCCACGTTCTTGGATCACACCAGTAGTTCTATTCTACGGTTATCGTGATGGTTGAAAATACGCAATAGTAATCGGGAATGTACTTAGCTGAAACCTAGAACTATTTTCTGCGCAGTAGTAATAATAAAGTACGTTAGCCAATGACACCATGATGTAATTAGTATTATGTGCAACTTAATTATTCATGCAGTAAAATGGCAGCACAATATTTGGCTATGAATTGCAATCAATACAGTCATCAAATCCGTTTTTGACCAGCATTGTCTGCGGAGCTTTGCCCGTGTGTTTGTAGGTAGCACTAAGTGAACAGTGATAAAATGCACCAATCTGTTCTAGCGGAGTATCACTGACATTTCATCGCACTTTGCGCAAGGGTATGCACTACTGACGAGAATGAAACTCGAGTCTACTGCTTATTTTCGAAAGATGCTGGCTGAAAAACCTGTCTGAATACGAAATGTGTGAACACATTTGAGTGACGTTCAACCTGATGCAAACCTATGAACCCTACACAGTATCCAGTCCTCAGAGAGTTTCACGTTATTTGCTGCAGATGTAAGTCGACTGCTTGACTGAACCGCTAGCCGACATCTTTCACAAGTGAGCAGAGCAGGATAAAATAGCAAACTGTTGGAGAAGTGTGGATATTACGCACGTGCTGATTAAACTAACTAGTCGGCATTGCCAGTTTACCCTTAACGTATTGAGAAATAGATTACGGCATCTGTTTTCCATCCTTCAAATAGCTGATCCATTTCGGGTTGATCCACAAACTAACCGGTAGACAATTTATTCAACTGTGTGTTCTGTGCATTCAGTGGCAATGTTATGCAGTGTGACTTGCGTTGAATGTTAGTATATTTTTGCAACTGTCATGTAAAGGAAAACTGGATTTGGTGAATGGACTGAGAATAACAACCTTACGATCAAGTCGGAATACTTTACGTTTGAACTACCTCGGGTGACATTCCTCAAGTGTGCTGTAATCGAAATAACACTAACAAAGGAACAGTAATCACGTGGGATTTGCCATGGTCAGTCCAATTTGCGCTGCATTTGAAATGACTGATCAAATTCTTTGCCCATTTAGTGGGAGTGAAACTGATGTAGATAAGATACGTCACACGCCACACTGCAGACAAGGGATTGCTATCATTGCGATTCATGCAAGCGTGTTGTGTGTAAATGGTGAGAGCCTCAGCACAGCATCGCTCCACACAGGAAGGTAGACCCTTGTGGATAATTCGAGCTTGATGAAAACATATGTCGGGGTTCTCTGACAGTGTATGAAGTGCGATGGCCGAATCATTCTCTAACTTCTGAAGTGGATATGCTTCTTTAGGAGGAAACCGCATGTGCCTCGTATGTTCGGCAACACTTATTTTCAGTTGTCTGCTTGTTTCTCCTACGTAATTGGCATTGCAACGGCCGCATTTGATATCGTAAACGCAGTCTGTCTGGTCGCCCAAAGAAACTGGATCCTTAGGATACATCACACAATCCATTTACCAATAACATGTTGTACATGATGCGTAAAATGTATGATTTCATTCGTATTAAATTTGGTGCGGTTTTCTTGAAACTGGATTCCCTCTATTGATAAATGGATTGAGAATAACACAACGTTATGAGCAAGTTGTAATACTCTACGTTTCAACCACCTCGGGTGGCCTTCCTCAGGAGTGTTGTAATCGAACATTCCTGAGGAAGGCCACCCGAGGTGGTTGACACGTAGAGTATTACAACTTGCTCATAACGTTGTGTTATTCTCAATCCATTTATCAGTAACATGTTAAACACGACGCCCAAGCTGTTTAATTTCATTCGTACGAAATTTGGTGCGGATATCTTACAATGGATTCTCTCTATCTTGAATTTATTGAAGTTTAGTTACGGCGCCTCTAATTCATCACATCGGGCGGTTGCTAATCAGCCAGTATTCAAATTGACTGCCGTGTTCTTCAGAGCGCGATCCCTTCCTCTTCATTCTATAGGTGAAAGATGTTCCACAAAATTCCAATGTCTACATATGCATGCTGTTTCTATTATACTGCGTAATTTTTTTGAAGATCGCGTTCAAAATTCGATTCTAACAAATGGACGAAGAAAAACAGTTGAACTGTTTTAAAAGAGTCAGCTGATACTAATCTCGACCAACTGTTTAGATATAGTTTCTAATTTTTGTAAAAGTGAGCTACCTACTAGATATTTTTTGATCATTTACCTCTCATATCCACTGGATCGTGCATTACACCAACCTCTAAATCTGTTTAACCTCGTGCAAACGTATTTTCTGGTAAAAACATATCAGTGTTATCTCGCCACACTGTTCTTTTCCTGTCCACCTTTTGGAATGCACGACTACTTCTCTTGATATTTTTAAACCGTGTCACGAGAATTATTTGTTATTTCACTGACTTTACTGTCTCTGATTGCATTTTGTGGACTTTTGACAAAACACTTCATTACTTTGAACTGCTCGCACAATCATTTCCTTAGTTCAGCTGGAATTAAGGGGTTGAGTTTTTCATCGTTAACCACTTTAACGCTTGTAGCATGTTTGCAATCAAGGTATGTCTGATATTTCCCAGAATCTCCACATGTTCACCGCATGAGTATTCCACAGTATTATCCGAAGTCCTGTTAAGTATATTCATTCACAGAGGTTCGGTTCTTCTCCACCTCTCACGTGACTTTTCGTAACAAAAGCAAAACTGTTATGAAATTAAAACAGTGTTTGTTTACCGATTAATCCCATAAAGATTTTTTGTTTCACTTTTGTCCACATCCCAGTGAAAAGTTATAGTTCGGTCAACTGTGTTGTTAAGTAATTTAGACGATCGTTATCTCCTGACTGAATACTCTTTCATTCAGAATGAACAAATTGTTGTTATATTATGAAAGAACTAGGAATTCCCACTTCAGGCTTGGTTAGGGTTCCCTTACTCATAATTTGTTTGGTTTTCTGTCAAATTCGCAAATTTAGTTCGTTCCTATCTGTGAATGCTAGGTCATTTAATTCAGACTTCCAAAAATATTACTTCAGGTTTGTCACCAATGCGACCGAATTGCAGGCTATGGCAGTGAAATTAGTATGACAGTCACATGAAACTTTTACATAAAATGTGAAGATGACGGACATAGTAGTAAACAGTGTGTTGTCAAACTATGCGGAGAACGTGGCAGTTAGAATCAACTGCGATATATCAGATAATGAAATAGAAGAAACGATCTGTATGATGGTTTGTCAGAAAGTTAATTTCAACGACGGGCATTTGGCGTTCTCTCGTATTGTTCAGAAAGTGAATGTTCATTTTTTGTGTACGATTGTTTAACCTTTAATTTGTGCTCCATGAGAGGCAATTTGGAAGATTGTGTTTTCTTTTCATTTGACCTGCAGCCAACAGAAAAAGCGAAACTTCACTACCAGGATTTGCAAACGTAGTGTCACAAACTTCAAAATGCCCGTTGGTTTATTATGACTGCATCGTACATTGGATAGATAGATCTAGACCACCATAAGATTGCCTCAGAAATAAAGTGGGGATAAGTGAATACTCGGACCCAGGCTTGTGAATGAATATTAAGATACGAAAACTATGTATTAATGACTATACTTCTCTGATAATGGACGCCCACAAAGCCGCAATGTTAAGCCTGACGTGAATTTGGGGACGAGAATTTTCCAGACTGTTTACTTTTGGACAACTGGCCTTGTAAGAAAAACTGGGACGAACATTTTTCGGACCTTATTTACAAAAATCATTATCCAAGGTAGTCGACCATCCGTGAACATGAGCTCACAGTAACTGGTGTATGTAAAGTCGGTATAAAGTGGATGGAATATGCCAGGCACGTTTCTTCACCCGATCTAGTTCTCCAATGAACTTTATTAACAGGCTTCTACTAGGGGATGAAAATCGGCTTTTATAATAGTATATCTTCAAAGTATGCGACTTTTGGGGTTCGCACCCTGTCATTCATGTTTACAGGTCATCACAGGTTCTCTGTTACGTCGATTTTAGTTTCAACTATTGCTACTCGTAAGACTGAACTCCTGACATCCCGCGGTCTCTTGAACATAAGTCCTTAGTATTTGCGACTCACTGGGTAACAGCCAATTCAGTCAGACTATCACAGAGTTTTCTACTTCCCGACTTTCCAGGTCAGTAGCAAATCCGAGCATTTAAAATTAACGTATTGTTATTATAACTCAGAACAGGACAGTGATGATTGCTAATTGTGTAACATCAGGTCTACCCTATCAATCTCGTAATCTGTTGTTGGCTATACTAAGTCATTTGGGATTCATGAGAAAGAGATGAACAGCGTTCGTATCTCTCTGTGGTCACCAAAATGTTACCCGTACATTCCAGTGCATCTATCCATATACTATACATGTTCGTCTTAGTCAGGTTGCCATCTCGTACCACGATGAAAATGTCGATGGATCTCTGACAGATTAATCTAGCTCATTTGTGTTGTTGATTGGTCGATAACACCCTTGTGAATACTGCCCACTGGCAATGAATTACTTTGTTTCCAGAAATACCGATAAAGCGTATGATCCATGAGTGCTACCCAAAATCACTTTGTACTATTTGATTATGTAGGTTTCTCGACGGTCATTTTTTGTCATATCTTTGTTCAACACCTACAATAGGTTGGTTCGGAGAAGAAACTATTTCAGCTATACAATATCAAAAGTGATAATTATATGTTGTACATTTATCGGAGTAAGCCATTGAATGGACATTTGTATGATTACGTCGTACTGTGTATTTTGTGCATGCTTTCCTGCGATGAATGGATGGTTCATCAATTACGGTTACACACTGTGATACAATCCGTTTGTCTGCCGATAAACACTCACAAATATACATCAAGTCTTGTGCTCAGGTGTGGAATATACGGATAGCTAACATCGGAATCTACAGCTGCTTGGCTGTAAGCATAACAAATCGGTCCTATTATGGGTAGTACAGATTCAATGTCGTGGTAACGTGTGTTAACAGTTAATCTTGCTTAGGTGGTACAACTGGCTCTCCAGAAATCAGTAACATACTCTGCTGTAACTTCAATTTTTAACTCAAAGCCTGGTGTTTTTATCTGTGTTGCCTTAATCTTTGTGTGTACGTATTTTACGAACTCGAAAAAGCCACAGAGTTAAAGTCGGGTTTTTGGTAATAATCGAGAACAAAATACTATCACTTTGGTGCAGTGAGAATGAATTCAATAAATGACCTCATTGGTGAACTGCGTAAGCTGCTGATAAACATAATCAGTTTGTTGACACACCGTAATAAGTTAATTCACATGCTTATGATTTTGCGAACATTAAACAGCACTAATTAATTCGACGTTATTGTGTCCAGGTTGTCTGTGAGTGAAACAACTTACCCAAGTGTATCAGAATAAAACAGTATGGATACTTGGAACAAGATTATGAAAAGCACAATAACTACATAACTTTAGTACAGTTCAACGAAAACCGATTATGATAAGTTCAGTTTGCGGATGTGAAGGCAAAACTTATATACGTTTTTGGCTCTTCTCCCAGTATGAAAATACTACCGCGTTTTTGCTAAAGAGTTATCATTATTTTGCTGCGCTATGGTTATTATTGTTCTCTTTTCTTCAGCCCGATGGAGCAGCATGTCACTTTTGATATGACATGTTTTACTTCGTTATGATGAACAATGAAACTATACGTAATTAAGTATGAACTGTTTAAGACTGACCGAGAATTCACCATTTCAGGGTAATCTGTTAGCGAATGACGATTTTAGCTATTACAGACGTTTCACTTCCAGTGCAAGAAACCAGTTAGTTCTGGTGACTTGGTAGTTCACTTAGACTATACATTAGTTACTTAGTGAATTTGAGTGCAAGAGGTCGTAGGAAAAGTATAAAAGTTAGATGTCGGTGAGGCGCTCATATTGCTTAGTGTTGAATCTGTTCGTGTGGTACATTTGTCGTCTTTTTTTTAGTGTGACACAGAGCGATGAATCCGTTGAGGCATGTTTGGTTTGTTTGCAGAAAGCCGTTCTTAAATTTGTCTTTGTTGTGTGCAGTAAACAATCATGATGAATTTTGTAACATAGCTGCACACATAATGTTTGCTTTCTTTTACTATAGCTGTCATTGCTTATTTAGTAAAACATCCTTCTTGTTATTGTTTGACACATTCAAACCTTGACCTGTATCCGATAGTTTTAATGAGATCATTTCCTGTTCACTGGTGGCTGTTTGTGGACGCGTGTTTAGTTAACCTATTTTGAACTCCTTTGCTGGATAATTTGTGTACCCTGTTAATTCACATACAAGGTGGGACAACACCTTTATTGTAGCTTATCAAACAGTACCGTATAACTTCTAATCCGTCTGATCGCCTTTTCTGATGTTTTTTTGGGGGGGATTGGAATATAGTCCGGTTAACCTGACCGTCCGAATAGGCGTTATTGGAACTGACGAGTACGCGTCACTGAGTGAATTATCCTAAATCGCCATGGGCGATTTAACACTTAGTATAATAAATCAGACGCTTATGACGTGTAGAAATCGATGTTCTGATTCAGAGAAATTCATAAAGAAGTGACTTCATTCTGGAAGTAGGGGAGGGATAGAACTGTAGGCTTCATTCGCCGAAAAAGCCAGTTCATGTGATCATCAACATTAGTCATACTGACTGACCTACATCCACCAGGTAGAATGGAACCATCCAATCTGTCTACAGCACATTCGACATGCAGACTTCACCCGTGAGTCCCTGCGTTCATGTTCATTCCGGTACTCATGTCTAGCTTAAGTTCTCGGTCACCAGATTTGCAGTCAGTTCATCTGGTCTGACGAGGCTTTGTGTCAGGACGGATAGAGTGAATATAAGTCGTTTTGGAAATTTATACTAGTGAAATATCGACCAGGACGCCAGCATGCTTACAAATAAATATGTACTTTATGTTCTGAAGTGCTCAACTTGTTTCTGTCATCTGCTTTTGCGACCGACTGGTTCATCTGTGAAATAACTTGTTTGCCAGACACCGATTACATCGTAATTTTTGGTGACTAGATTGTGATTCGACAAACTTGGAACGCAGAGAGTAGATTGAAAAGTCTCTTCTTTAGAACTTGTTGTATTAATAAACAGGGTTAGCTACTCATTAGATGTACCATGTCTTTTGGCTTGTTTTTGCTTAACCACTAGATGTATTCGCTTGATGTTTACTCTTGATAAATTGAGATAAGTTCGGGAATGAAGCATATGACGTCTTACCTGTAAACAGATATTTCGCTTTTACCTAGGTGACCTAACTGTGGTCACTAATTGGCTATCATATTGGATAGTACTTGTGTGAAGTCAGAATAAATAGGACTTGGAAATATGCTCTTAAGCGATCTAAAATAAACGGAACTAAAGGTTAAGTAAGGCATAATAGGTCCGTTTACATGTTAGTGTGGCTCACATTAAGCCATTGAAAGTTTATTTTCAGATTTTGATGACCCCCACCTGGTTTTGTAAACTCGCATTCTTTGCCATTATTGTCATGAATGCTCACTATCTATTGACTGCATTAATTTCATTATAGCTACACATGGGATACCATTGCAATTTCCGCACACTAGGCTGCCGTGTATGAGACAAAACGGGTGTATGGCCAAAAAGTAGTGTTGTATCATAGTAGGACACCACATCAAATCTGTTTTGTGGCAAGTTTGCACGACTGTAGTATATGGCTGTAAACTGCACAATGTCAACAGCTTTCAGGAGTGTGCAGACTAGGAGTGAATCGTCGGATTACGAACAGACAGTTTACACAGTCCGACAGGACATGGATACGGTCATGGGGGCGACGTAGACTACACAACCAACCACACCACAAAGGCGCACTTGTCGTTTGCTCTAGTACCCACATGTTACACCGAAGACATTGTACACTGTAGTTAATATTTTTCAGTCTTATCTTAGATTACCGGAAAGATCATCTTACGCGGTTCACACTTATCATTGTTGCACAGCCTAGAAGTTTTTACAAAAAGGAAAAAACACCCTGACGCACTCGTTTGTTGAATCATCCTTGTTGCACGACTGACTGGACTTCGATGAAGAGCCTCCTTTCTGCACAAACGAAACTACCAAAGAAAATTTACGTAACCATGGGCGGGAAATGGAGTTCGGATTTCTCCAAACTTGTTTCATGACGTGAACTTTCTTGTTTTTCACTTTTTTGTGTGATTGTGACTTCACGTTAATCGCAGCCGCAATGGTAGTTGTACTGGGTTCTACGGACGGCTGACTTCCCGCAAGCCTTTTTGAGTACTGTAACACTGGTATTCGTGTCAGTTGTGATCGTCTGAACAATGATGGATGTTGTGGTGATGACACTGACGTTGGCAGTGATTCGGTTGATGACGTAGGTGTTGACGGTGACTGCGAGGTTGATAGTGGTTGCGCTGACGAGGTTGGGTACTGTGGTACGGATAGTGGAGGTCTCATTGTCGTCATTTTTATTGGACTCTGTGTGACGTTTTCCTTATCAAATGCAAGCCGCGGTTCAGATTCATCCATACCAAACGAATCACCATGGGATCTTCGGAAGTGTACAAGCGGATAGTGTACGCAAAACAAATTTAAAAGCGCAACACTTTACGGTAATACAAACTGGAATCAACGTATAACTTAGCGAGAGAGAGAAATAGTCCAAACTGCTTCACTATGCGTTTGCATTCCGGGTGACGTAATTGTGCGCCTACAGGTATGCATGTCTGTATGCGCAATCCCCATCAGCATTGACAACAGTATATTAATGATCGATACCAATGTTTAACTGCCACACAAACATGAAAAGTCTTGGTTTAACGATAATCGAGAGGAAGAGTTGGAACTTATTTTATTACAACCCCTATGTCTAAATACAATCATTCAACAACCAGGTGTCTACACATATTCGTAACTATGAGGCGGACCGCTTGCAACCAATTCCTACAGTTCCTCAACTCACAATGTAACAGCATTGTATCCATGTTAGAAACTAAAATCGAAGAGCGTCCACTTAATTTTCTAGACCGCTGTGTTAAAGCTGATGATGAACAGAGATTCCAGATTTCTGTGTGTTGTGGGTTAAGCCATTCTGGTTGGTATCTCAAATTTTGTTTGCCGCATTCATTCGGTATGAACAGAATAGTCATCCGATCACTCATAAGGAGAGCGTCAATGAACTCTGCAAAACAACGAATTTCCCAAACTAAAGAAATGCTAGTTGTCAACTAATATCCCAGCACCTTGAGGGAAAACAATCGAACTCGTGTCAACCAGGGAATAAACGGAAGAGACCAGACCTTTCCGATCTACTGTGCAAACACTGTATCATGGATGAACATATGGAAAATTCGCTGCATTCTCTCTGAGTACTTCATTTAGACTATATTTCGGTTGGATAATATCACAGAACAGCAGGTGATGCACCTTAAGAATCCAGCGCATATGAACTAGACTGCGTTTACGAAGTCAAATACGGTGATGACTATGCCATTTACATAGAAGTAACAAGCAGGCTGGTGGAGGTACGTGTTGTTAGATCCAGGAGACTCACACAGTTCCCACTAAAAAGATACATTAACATCAGAAGCTGAAGCAAAATTCGGTTGTCGCTCTACGTGCATTGTCAAAGAAGCACAACGTGTCAACTTCGAGTGACCCATAAATGACTGCCCTCCCATGCGGATCAATGCTATGTTAAAACTCTCACGGTTTACGCACAACACGCCTGCGTTAATCACAACGACAGCAAACTCCTGTTTGCAGTATAGCGTAGATTGATAAATAACTCCATACACAAGCGTTTCTTATCTACATTATTCTCACCGCCACTTAATGGATTCGGCCAATCCGTTCAAACGCTTAGCAAGTTGATTTAACCACAGGAAACCCCCCACGTGACCTCTATTCCGTTTGTCGATAGGATTTCGTTTACAACACTCCTGAGAAAGACCATCCGAGGCGAGTGAAATGTTGGGTAGTTACAACTTGGTCGTACCGTTGTGTTCTTCCCGTTTCATTTATTAAAAACATGTCAGACACGACGCTCAAACTGTTTGATTTCGTCCATACCAAGTTTGATGCAATTATTTTACAAGTCTTTACACTTTGAAAATAAATAACCGCGTTGTAGATAGAAGTAGGGTAACACCTGTAAGGTAAGTTCCTCATAGCTTGAACAGCATTATTTTATCCATTTTATTCCTTCACAAATAGCGAAGTGAAACAATGATTACATTCAGACAACCGAACCCAACCAACTACTACTACTTCTGACCTATTTAGCTCAAAGCCGAGCGGATCATGAGGTCCCAGCTTGACTGGATAATGAGATCTGCGCGACTTCTTGGCTTACTACTGGATGTGTTCGTTTTTACTTGTCAAGTCGGTTTGTTATTATGAGTTGAAGAGTCGGCTATGGGTGCACAACATGGTAGTCGTTGGGTTGATGTTTTTTTACACGGCCTGATCATTTCAATCGATGCGCTTTCATAGTTTGAATTCTTTGAACTTGTTTGACGTCTACTACCAAAAGCTCGCTTTGAAACCTCCTGTTTGCCTACTCTCTGGTGTCGTATGATGTGGGGGACTAAGCACGAATTCTTGATGTACCATGTGCCATCAACCTGCAGAGGCCACAGTTAGCAGATGCACAGTAACGTTGTTTTAACTGTGCCACTTTAGATTTCGTTGAAACACCATTTACGCCAAAAATTATCCAATTTGGCGAACAGTCTTAACCACAAAACTACATTATTCATAGTTACTGTCCAGTGTTCCGTTCTGGTGTCATGCAAATGACTACACGCGGAGGGCGCTGGTGTTCAGCCTACGTAGTCAGAAGATGAAGTGCAGTCTATGAATTTAAACCTGATACCGAAAACAATGAAGTGGGCCTTTCCATTAGTTACTATTAAACATGTGTTTTTATTCGATGATTCTTTCAGTAGTCTAACAGACTATCCGATTTGTAGACCACATTAGAATCTGGTAAAGAGCTCAAAAGATTGTTGATCCCTGAAGACTATGAACCTATTGAATGCAGTTAAGAAGCGCCAATGTCTAGTTAGGTCCCAACAACCAATACAGTTATAGCCACTCTTGAAGAAACCACTAAATTACCCATGTAGGCATTGTCTTAGGAATGTGAACTATTCATAGAGCATAGCAACGGCAATCACTTCCTTAAACGATTATATACATGGCGACTTTGCCCACATCTGATGGTTCGATTAGTTCATAGAAAATCGGTACAAGTATAGCAACAAACAAAGTACATTACTACACATATCAAGTTACAGGGTAAAAGAGGGCGTAATGACCAGTGATTATTTGTTGATAAGATGTGTGATGAACGAAGCAGAGCATTATGTCATGGATCCTCCGAACATGGTTTTAAAACTGTCAGACTGAATGAAATGGCGTTCAGTTTTGCATACCCATTATTAGAAACTGCACACAACCTTACCTTGGTGACGGTTAGAAGTGTAAATGCACAAGCAGGGTTCGTGAAACACAGATTCATTAGACTCAGCTAGCTGCTTGTGGATGGCAAAGGATCTACGAGTCGTGCTCCATTCACTAGTTTACAAACAAATTAGAACAAAGCGAAATGACACTTAAAAATGATTTTGGGTGTGCACAAATAGCCCAATTTAACATCTGGAATAAACACGAATTCCATAAAATAATCACGTTAACAAGCTAACCATAAATAGGTGAACAGATGTACATTGTTTTTATGAACTAAGAAATGAATTTAGAACGACGGCTGAATGTGTGTTAAAGTAAAAATTTAGGAAAGCAACATAACAATTCAAGTTATTTTTTACTTAACATAGATTGTACACCCTTCGGACGACTATCGGTAGAAATGACTTAAGCGGAATCAAGTCGACGAAAAAATAACTAGGACTAGTTGGACAACCGTACGTAAAGGACACCCTAACCATCAGTCAAAGGCGTCTACTAGAGTTCTTGTAGATGAGATGGGCTTCATGTGGGCTATTTAATCGCAGTTCACTCTACAGGCAGTTCAGTATCATCACAGATAGTTTATGCATCGCATGTGGTTGCGGCGGATGATCGAGTCAGAGGTGCGATTAGCCCAACAATCGGTGGAAAATGTGGACGCGATGTTGGAATATGGTCAAAGCCTATAACGGGTGGATTATGTACAACACAAACGACTGAAAGACTCATCACTCAGTGAAATACGGCACACAAGCAAGAAATGACCAACGAAAATCTACGACAGAAAGCATCAGCCACACGCACAAAACCAGGCAGTACTGCGCACATCCTTTAAACGGAAACCGCTGCTGCGTTGTTGATCGGAATTCCGGTTCATAAAAGCAAGTGCGCGAGTAGCCTGGAAACGTGCGAATTGGACAATAAAGCTTTTGCTTCATTGAGCGATTTTTTGCTACAATATAACTGTGACTTAGCGTAAAACTTCATGACAAATCAAGAACCAGGTAGTGTTCAAATTTAAAACAATGAGATCCCTTGATCCTGATGGATAGTAGGGGATTTTTATTTTCATATAGATTGAATATCACCCACAATTGATCGCAGCTGTCGCATTCCCATAGACTTTCCAATCGGTGTCTTTCGAAAAAAACTAGAAAGTCTATGGAAATACGACAGATGAGATCAACTGTGGGTGATGTTCAACTTGAAATTAACCAAGTCCCCGACTACTCATCAATAAACAGACTGGTTGAAAAGTCTTACAAACTTTTGAGCACGGGATACAAGCACGTGATTGGAACATTGCGCCCACATCTGATTCTGCTAGAAGCAAAACTTTCTATAATCGACATATGAGCTGGTCACCCGGCGCTAGCTTTCTCTTGGCCATGTTCTTAACGTAGATGTATAAATACCTATGCGCATCTGCTTGGTTTTGTTGTCATCTATCCCTATGTTACTGTGTTATTGTGTCTTTCTGTTTTCGTTCATTGGATTCATAAGAGATTTCTCATTAAAGGAGACTGAACGTTTGGACTCATTTCGGACAGTACGGAAGAAAAAGGTAAGTAAGTTGTCTCAATTTCAGTAACAGCTTGCGAAAGGGAAAGCGAGAGGATAGTGCACGGGTTAGGAACCAAACTATTGCTTATCACTTATACAACAATTGGCCTACATAATAAAGAAGACAACTGGCCGGGGTCATCAGTAAGAGGTTCAGAGTATCATCATTCTGTCATGAGTCCTGCTGTAATCAGGTTACCTGAATACTCAGTTTGGCCGCCCGAATATGTGCATCAAGTCTGCGTAGACAGATAGACCTTGGTAGGTTGCTTCGGATTGGGCAAACCTGGATGTTAAAAATGTTCCGTCAGTCAAGAGGCTCAGCTGATGCTATATCCATAGCAAATTACCTATGAGGTAGTTATTTTCTTCAGGTATAAGTAGTTTTCTTACGGGATTTCGGGGTAACCTATATATTCTAACATCAAGTCTCCTCTGATATGCCGGGAGCTCACTGATTAGTTGAAATGCACAGTGCACCATACGGTTTAATGTGAGCCCAGAAGAACTGGGTCATGTATCACAGATGTCTGGAGCCGGCTCTCAAGATAAGGGGACGCACCACTGTCTTTCGCACGCTGACGGGCATGATAGTACAGGGTCATATCCAGTATATTGATTCCTTCGTCTTTGATGTCTGCTATCCACCAGGTTTTTGTAATACAGACAATGAACGACCTTAACGCGCAGCATACCGTTCGGACCTCCTCCATTTTCTTGGGATGGGATGCAGCTTTGGTGTACGAGCCATTTTTATACAAGCACTGAATGGAGGTCATAACGAACTATTCTTCTTTTGGGTCTACCTTGAGTCGTCTAGATCTCTGTGTACTTTCCTTTCTGAGATGCTGGTCCAGATATGTTGTTTCGATGTTGTAGCGGCCGTCTTCAGTTAAGACGCCGGCTGCATCTTCTTTCCGTTTATATAATTGGAGTAACTGTTAAATCATTATTTAAAGCTTCATGCCAAATTTGAGTGGATGACAACTTTGGAGTACCATATAACTCACCAAGGTCCAATCTGATTTTCCTAGGTCGGTCTGCGTGGAAACTGGTACCACCAGAAGCTTAATGCCGAATGGCAGGCCAAACCATTAAAGTTTGCTTTGAGTCATATGCGACACTGGTGAAATTCTAGACACTGGAATGGATGCGACTTGACCAGGCCTAGTAAGTTGACACATGTTATATGAAAGTAAGTAAGGTCGAACTTGGCAGCCATAGACTGTCAATGGTTTAAACCGTGAAAAATACACAGACACGAATATCCATAGTCTTGACGGACGGAACATTGTGAGTTGCAATACGATTATGTTTTCAATCGGGTTTACGGATTCACAGTCACTCAGTAATGTTGTATCAGACTTGTGGAAGTCTGAAAGTTGCCCGAACGCATTTTCACACTTGTCATGTATAACTTGTAGCATCCATGGTTGCTTTATTTTACGTCTCACTAAATGGGGCATGGAGCAATCTTGAGAATTGGCTGTTTTTCTGGTCAGTATTCCGAAGGAGTCGCTTTGAAAGTCTAATATAAACGTTGATACAACCTAATTTTTTAAAGATTTCGGTAAGCACGACTATGTCATGCACCTGAGAAACTGATACCGCCCATGACACTTTTTCAGAGAATTTGAATAAGATAACCGATTGTGCGTAGATCAGGTTTGGTCTGGTCGTAGTGTTGCGATCCAAGAACGCGGATGGCACAAGGGTTGTTTATTCGACAAAGCAATAAATGGGTTGAGCATTTAAACAAAACCAGACACAAAACCACCCATTTACACGCGGTATTCGGCCTCAGACAGTCTCGGCTACCACA
>LUCH01002457.1:10168-30991 GCA_013368495.1 Paragonimus heterotremus
GATTACACGTCTCTACCCATAACATATGAACTATCGCAATATCTTCTGCGAATCCCCCACACGAAATGTAGTTGTCAAATGATGCTTAGAAGCGTATTGTAGTTGTTCGTTGTCCCATGACTATGGCTGAATGATACCGCACAGTATAGCATTCTTTCATCTGCTGACAGCTATCTCACGACTAATCTCCGGAGGTGACAGGTTTGTTAGCAGCAGTTCACTGTAAACTTGCAGTCTAGCTAACTGCGCACTCTGTCTATAGGTTTGCGGGATGTGGTTATCATAGATACTTTGAAGGGATAGCCGAGCAGGTCGTGTTGGGGAAAGGAAAAGTTCTGAATCCTACGTCAATGCACTTGATTTGTGATCAAGCCACACTTACCTCGACAAGCCAGTGGAACCCCTAAACGTACGCTCTTTATTCCTGTTCACTGGTATGCCAGGCTCGAAGTGTGTGTACCGACATACCTTCATCTCGATTTTCTTTCAGGCCTAAGAAGAACGTCAGTTAATTGGCAGCTCCATTATCACTTTACAACTGATAAAATTCATGTTGCGATATGCAATCCTTTCGTTTGCCCTCACATATAAAAATGTCGAACCTACTGTTCGCATTCGATAAGCAGTTAGAAGAGTCATAATTTGCCACTGATGCAATGACACCATGATTATTATACTCATGATCATGGCTAGATAGGTTAAACCGAACAGCAGACCAGCACTCAGATATATACTTTTTGATAGTCAAGTCAGGTTAGGCCGATGAAATATTTTCATGCTCCCAAACTATGGTTTCCACAGTGTGGACTTGCCAAACTGTTTACTATTTCATTTTTTCTCTAGCTACCTAGAACCGTTCCTGTATAAAACCTCGTTTCATATAGTCAGACGCATCAATTTATCTGCTGAAATCCAGACAGCGGAGACCTACCAAGATAAGGTGAACAAGAGAACTCCATCCATTATACCCTCTCTGTGATTATGCAACTCAAAACAAAATTGAAGTGTTCGGTTTCGCAGTTACAGTTTTTTTTCTCAAAATACCAAACGGCGAGTACTGCATAGTCGACAGCACAGTTAGCCCGTCTATTAAATAACTTGCCACTCTAAGGAGTGATACAATTGTTGACGACCATTTTATAGCCGTTCCTGAAAGTCCGTCCGATACTTCACCTAATTAGGTAATTCAGGACGTTGTTCTGTAGTCGGGATTCGAACGTACTGAGCTTTCACTAACCTTTACTTATATGGACTTCTCAGGCGACGTTGTATGCACGACGTTTGCTGGGAATAGTTGCTTTTGCTTCGATCTTGTTTGCAGGATATGTATGGTATTGTGTCATGCATATCTTTTCATTATGTTTCTGTTTGTCCTCTGTCTATACAGTGCTCTTCTCGTGTGTGTGAGTAATATGAGTAAAAGAAACATCAATATATCGAAACGACCGTCTTACGTTTCTATATCAGAATCTCCATTTACTGGTTCTAATGCGGTAACTCATACACGTCAACGGACTGGACTCAGTCATGAAAGTTTCAGAGGGTGCTAAATACAGCAGATGAGGTAGTCACCCGGAAAAGTTGGTTCCCCGAATGTCTATAAGCCAGTCATATGTGGAAAGAAAGTCGATTTTGATTGTTACTTTTCTGCAAAGAACGCGAACTGAACAACTGCTCATCACCGGTTCCTTAAGGGTACGCTGTTGTTCTTGAATCGCCCAATCCTGTAATATTCCGAGCCACATAAACGTCTGCTGTGTCCATCACAGATGATCTAATAGATCGTTAGTTCAACTTTTGTTTAGTCGATATTTACAGGTACATTCACTTTAGCCATCCGAGCTCATTACTTGATCTGGAGTGCCTTGTATATGCATTGTTACCATTCTGTCACATTCGGACATGTGATTACTGCTTGAATATCATGTAAAGGCAACTCGTTCTTCATGGCCACATGATTTTTAAGTCAGATACATGAATCTGTCAGATAGACTAACCAATGAATATGTGCATTCATAAAGACGAAGGGTATATCTCGCACACAACTTCCTTGGCCAATGGTGAGTTAAACAGGGCGCCAATGACATGTGAACGCTGAGGTGCTACCTATCAATTGATGTACATAAAGCACAAAGGAGTCCAGATTTCTGGTTTGAAGACAGCAAATTGTCGGTCGTTTGAAAGTAATGGAACGTCTGTTGCTGAAATTCGTCTTGCTATTGTCAATAGTTCAGCTCGTCTCCGGTGGTAAGTAGGGTTGCACCGTTATAATTTGCGCTCATCTTCCCTGTGATTGTCATTTACTTGTATTTGAGCCTCATATACACAGTCATCAAACACAACGATAATCCATGAAGCTGTGCTCTGTGTTTGTCCTTGAAGCAACTGGCATATTTCAACTAGGTAAGCAGATGACCCTGTTACTGTGATACTGACAATCTGAAGAGATGTTGACATTTGAATGATTGGTGTCGTATCACTTAGACCGCTTTTGTGTATCGAACAATCACACGTGGACTGTAGGTGATTTTGGTTGCATTTCCGGAGTATCATCTTCAAAAATATTTGTACAATATGGTAGCTGTATCATAATGCATAAACCTTGGTGCGTAACCTCATTGCTGTAGTCTATCCTTTTGTTGTGCAGTGCGTATATTTGGCTTGATATTCTCGGTCACCATACTGGTGTATTCAAACATATCAAGGGCTCTTACAAGCAATAATTTTACGGAAGAACTAGAAACCAGATATTTGCTATAATCTTGACCGAATTTTAGGCATGTTTAACATTTAGCTGAAGACGTATTGATATGTAGACTAACACATGAAACCAGATGCGAGCCAGCCTGGAGACTGTCACACATAACTTTTAAGCAAAAGTAGAAATAGACATTTTGTTAAACGATTCGTTCCCTTTTGTTTACATAAATTTTTGGCCTAATCAACGCTACTACTTATCACAACCTAACGACAGTCATTTGTATCTGAAACAAGAAAGTGATTGAAACGGTTGCTATGAATTCTTTCAATAAAAAATTTTGTGGAAGACTACAGCAGTGTATCAGTATAACCTGCAGCCACTTGTTCAGTTGTTTGGTGGCTAAATATTACTCTGAACGTCGAAGAATTACTCAGAATAGAGGGTTCGTGCTCACAAGTGTGGCGGATTATTGGTGTTTCGGCCTTCGTTGATCTGAATACGTAGGCATCCACTCAGACAAATCTTAGTCACTTTTTATTGGCAAGTCAACACTGTTTATGCAGTACATTGTTCAAATGGTCTATTTTGGACATCTGTCGACGGATCTGGACAGCCTTGTACTTGCATTATTGGGTCTTCATCTACACGTCCGAATTAGTGATTACGAAACAACAACAAGCTTTGGCAGTATCCGATTGGATCAGTTTACGTTCACCAGTAGTAACGGAAGAAATTTGATAGAATGTAGCATGCAACGAGAGATTGTCTCAGTGCTTATACAACCTAAAGTATGGTCGAAATTCTCGAATCAAGACGAGTGCTTATGTTTCTCGTTAAAGGGAACGGCTTTGAGTTAACGGACAAGATAATTGCAGGTGGGTGAGAATAATAATTTACACGTTCGAGAGAAAATCAGTTCAATTTATGAATCATCCTGAATGATGTTCGATATAAAACCTAATTTCAACGTACGAAACAACCACGATGCATTTAAAAGTGTAGCGTTGTAAAGTCTGTTAGTAATATACTAAATTACTCGTAGAAACCAATTTTTTACTTTGTGTTCATATACTGATAACGTTCACTCTGCAATGTAGCAATAAATCCTCGTGTTTTGGTCAAACGCTGTGCTAGATTTGATCGCTCAGAATGTTACTTCCAATTGATGGGAAGTGTTTTCTTGTCAGTTGCCTGATTTCATTAGTTCGCACTGACTGACATAGCTGTTCTGTTAACCATAACGGTAAAATCGTGTGTTTAACCGTGTTGGATACTCCAAAAGTCGTATCCAATCCGAGTAAATGCTCATGATGGAAGAAAAAAATGTATTTTTCCCGTTAGAATCAAGCGAATATGCAGTACGCATTTGCGATTGTTGCCTACCCGGTGTTCCCATCCAAATTTAACAAGTTAAACTGGACAACATTTTTCGACCGGATTGTTAACTGGTGATTGAAATAACGTTTACTATGACGAATGATCTCAATGTAGGTAGTTAGGATATGCAAACTGCAGATCTATCACTAGAAGATGGTACGAAATGAAATTTCTAGAAACCTGATTCTCAGTAAGCTTTCATTTTCTAATTTGCTAATGCTCATTTGTCAGGGGACGCCGTGATTGGTAAGCTGAAAATCTGCTCAGCTGAATGTTACACGTAAACAGGATAGTACACCTAGTTTAATTTCTGTTCTGTTAACAATTTACAGAAGACCATCGAACACTTTTCATCCAAATCCTGCTGTCAACCTTCCGACATTTCACCTTTCTGTGGCTCATAATTAACCAATGGGTAGCCTGAAATTACTATATGTTTTCGGACATTTCATATGAAGTAAACTTACGAATCGGATGAAGACCTTCCATATTGTTACTTAGATGGATGTAACCGATGGAGTCTGGTTTGTGAATCTCACCAACGTGGTACACTTGCTTCTGTTCGCCAACATACATTTGTTAACATACACCCGAGTGAGGATATATAACTCCCTACGGAAGCTGACTAGTTATGACATCGTACACGGCTGCTACATGTGTGTGGTTTATATATATATATTTGTGTCATGTCATCTTTTCAAAAGAACAATTATGTAATCTTTACAAATCAGATGGTGAAGAAGTGTTGTACCAAGGTACGTGGACTGAAAGCTCATCGTTTTCACTAAAACAAAATTATATAACAACAGCGCCATGTATACGAGCGGAAACACTACCCACTAGTTATCTATATGCATTGTAACGTTCACAGATTTGTAGTTGCTTTCGTTATCTTTTTTACTCTACCGACTTGGTTTACAAGTTTGGTTGACAGTGGAGTCTGAGTTCAATATTTTAGAATCAAAGGAAGGAGGAAGAAATGAAAAACTATTAAGGTCGATGATAATTGAGATTGCATAATTTCGTCTCAGATGCTAGCACTCGCCATGTGGTGAACCACAAACACGAAATCTTTTGAGAATGACTTCTATCTGTTTGTTTGGACTCACGGTGTTTTACACAGGTGTGAGGCAACAAGTTTGTTACTTAAGAGGTTTTGACCGTTATAGAAAGAACACAGGATGGATTGTGACATGTGATTGTATCTGCAACTGGAATTTACACAGCTTTACATAAATAAATCTTTATGATAATACTTCGTTTGTTACAGCCGTATTGTCACGAAATGGTGAGTAACACAATATAAACCCTTGAGCCAAGCTATTTCTTTCTTTATAATATACTATATAGCTGTTTCGGCTGACAACACACAAAACCGTGACACTTTTCGACCCAAAGTAAACTGAATGCACTGAGCAGGTCAAACTGTGTATACTGTGTAAACAGAAGGAGACAGCTGCGTCTTACGTTCAGCGTATGACCATGTACTATCCTGAAACAATGTGATCTTACCGATGGGACAACTCGTGCGGATATTTATTGAGGTGTTCCGTGAGACTAGCCACTTCGACCACAGTGATACGACCGCCACTGAATTTCCTTTCAGAAGCGTTAAACCCTATCTTTACATCAGCATAACCAAGAAAGTTTGACACAAGTTTATCCAACCTGCCTCATGCTCGAGACTAATCGTTCCCAAAATACATAAGTCAACTTTTGACAGCTGTGATGCTGGTGTGCATCAAAACAAATGCTCTATCTAATACACTTAAACATCAATCGTTGACTTCGATGATAGGCACGTCTATCCGTTTCGCCCTTTACGCATCGCACAGTTGGTCTAATATTATCACCATTATGCTTAGTTAGGCCTTTCTCTGGCAGTATCAGTCACAGACGGTTAGTTTGTACGCAAACATGGGACGGTGTGTCTGATTGCAACGGCTTCGACATATCGTTGCAAACGAATACGAAACGATTTTGGTGTGTCAATCATATGTTGCGTCTTCAAATGAGGTTCAATGGTCGATGACTCTGGTCACTACCGGCTGTTTTCTGCCAAAATGCTTTATTGTGTGACGGCTTGTTGAAATGTGTGGAAGTCTAGATTTTTAGATGACTTCCCAAAACACGTAAATCTGGAATTTCGTTAATACCAATATTGGATATATCCACCACTCCACATCACAAACTTGCCAAATGGTTGGCGAAATCACTGAAACCGGTATGATATTCTATGAGAAGATACTGCCTGAACGACAATCTTCACTTAGCCGCGGTGTTGGAAAATCTTAACTCTAATAAGCAGGTGGAGAAAGCAATGTACACGAACGTCTAGTTTTGTCACTTGTACGTAATGTGGGCTTTAACTTTCTAGGCAACACTCACAGTCAGATTGATGGAGCCGCAACAAGCAGTCCAACTCGTCCAGCTTTGTAGTAGAGGTAAAAAGGAAAATAGCGAACAAACTGTACTGTCTGGTCCCCTCTAGACGATGTGTTGGTGACAAATTTATAGTCAAAAATGATCAGATGCAGGCAACAGATTTGCTAGGTCAAATGAACTGTTCAAATAACTGTATAGAGTGAGACTGGCTGACCGCAGATTTTGAACATTAGCATAGCCGAGAGAATGGATGGATCCGTTGGGCGTGCGGTGAATCGAAAGAATGAATGGATTGGTCAGTAGTACATAAACTTGGATTTGTGAGCACATTGTTTGACTAGATAAGGCGGACTTGTGATAGTTAGACTTCAGATGATGAATTCCGTGACATACAGCAGAAGTTAGTAGGCCGCGGTTATTCGAAAAGATCTAATTTAACAAAATGTTCAACATCAGAAATGTGCAAAATAATTTCCAATCTACAGTTGACAGAAAGATAACGCCACTACTCCCGCTTTCTGCGCACAAAATTGGTTGTTTGTGACGTTGATATAACCATGGTAACAACCGAATGGTTCTCAAATTTGAACTTTCGTGATTGTTTTGTAGTCTTGAATTTCATTTAATTAACTTACCTGCAGTGAACACCAATAGAGAGATACAACAAAGTCTGCTAAAACATAAATCGTGTTATGACCAGCCCACAGCGACAAGGTCGAAGCGTACATCGTATGACAGTCTCGTTTTATCAAGCAACATGCTTTACAGTGGCAGTAACTAAACCACTGCCCAAACTAACATTTATTTAACGTAAACAGAATGTGAATTAGTAGGCCAGGAGCAAGACTAAGACACACTATTATGGATGGACCGAATTGGAAGCTTACAAAACAAAAATGGCATATAGATAGTACGTTCCAGATGCTAGTGAACTTTTACCACATCAGTAATAATGACTCAGAGTGTCACACATTTAGTTTGTAAAATCGGGGTGATTCTATCTCATTCTTTACCTGACACAACAACACACAACACCAGAGCAAGAATGTGGTTCACCACTTGCCTGATCTCCAGATCATAACTACGAGTTGTGAAGTTGACGTAAGGTGTTGACAACTATGGCCGCTGCACGTTTAACTCTTGTGCATGAATATGTGGTTCCATAAGTATTGCTACAAAAAACATTTTGGTGCGATTGATATTTCTGCTTTCCACTCCACTTAATCATTTCAGGACCTAATGGAAGGGAACGTAAGTAACAGTTCGTTGTGCATATTTACATGACCATTCCTGGAAATTACCTGTCTTAATACTTTGTATGACACAATATATTCCCGCATGGTAGTCTCGAAATGCGTGGTGTGGAAATGGCGAAATACAAGTGAGGACTACTGTTTGATTTACCAAACTAAAGTGAGACGTGTGATACATCCTTTTTATGGCGACAGATGAGCTTATTGTTGTATAACCATACTCATAACCATACTCACATAACCATACTCATAGTTAGCAGATTAAGGGCACAACCATAACAATGAAACATATGCAACGCTTTCAAATGCTTTCAAACAAGAGGCTTCCACTGAACTGACAGACTGATTAGAGCCCAATAGAACGCTGTATGCTGATTTCGTTATTTCGCTGATGAGCCAGGTTTGTTGGTGTTCATGGATCCGTGCGCTCGACACAGCTGCTAGCGTAAGAACGATTGAATAAACGAACACAGATCGAAGCTACGAAATCAGGGATGGACATAAAATCAGATTGGAAGTAAGGCGGGCACGTATTTTGTCGGTGCAAATCGCTTTCATTAACCACCCGTTCTTATGAATGATCTTGTTGCACGTGAACTGAATGCTGATCAAATTGAATACAACAGTTCAGTTTGTCCGGTAACGGAACATTGCAACCCCTGAGTGTGCATGCCTATTCCGTTCGTACGTAATGTCCATCACCAATATATGTGTTCACTCATTATTTTCTTGTAGAGATACCTATGTTTTATGGTAATTTTACGATAATTTTGAAACGTTTACTTGCAACCGTGTCAACCAATAGATTTTTCGTTAGTTTTTAGGTTGGTAAACTAGTACGCACAACTGGACTTGCTCACAGATGTCCTTATGGACGGCCATGTTCCAGAAGCGACTGCTGCAGCTCGGTCATGCAGCAGAACTACTGTATCTTGTTCTACGACCACCTTAACTCCAGCAGCCGAGTCTTAAAATGTAATCATGGCAGGGGGTTTGGCCACATTAAAAATCAGTCAAAATGTGTCCTACTCTGCTTTTAAGCAGTGAAGAATTTTAACAATCTAACACCTTTTGTCATCGTAAGTAGAGAGGTTCGTAGTTTGGTAAACATCTGTCAAAATCTTGCCACAAGATGTTGAGGGTTCAATGTACTATTTGCTTCGGTCTCTCCTGAACGAAATAATTTCCGCGCGAAGATATCGGAACGGGGAAGCGTTTGGAAGTACGGATCTAAATGAAAGCATTGGATAAGAATAAATGCCGGCGAACTAGAACTATAATCTCAACAAACAGAATGATCACAGTGGTTAACAATACATTTTTACCGGACTAATTAACGGGCCCTTTACACAGTTATTTCAGTGACCAGCAGGAGATTGAATATTAACCAGGTTACTATACACCACTGTGAGATCAGCTATTGTGTGTTTGAATTTCCCGTTTCATTTTAGGAGGTCTACCAAGCCTAGATGGTAAGTCGTAACACATACTGTCATACAGTCAACAGCACAATGTAAGTTTTCATGTCAAACAAGCGTACAGATCCAAGCATAAAATCCTCATGCCTGCAAAAGTCGTTCATCTGTAACATGTGGTTCACTAGGAAGCATGCACACACGCATGTTGAATTCGCGGAATCTCGATAAACGTTCTTAAATTGTTTGTTCGCCAAACAAACATTTCCAAGTAAAACTTTGGAAACCTACGTGAATAATCAAAAGATGTTAAAGTTATTTTATTAATGTTGGTCCGTTTTGCACAGACGTGATCACTATGCACCCTGTCTAAACATTTGCCATTGTTCGCGTCATTCGCGGTTCACTTGTTCCTCTATGCTTTTGTACCAATCAATTCAAAGACGATGCTTCAGCTGCGTATTTTAAGGAGACAAAAGACTCACCCGTTAGTAAGTTTCTGTTAACGAATTTCGATGCTAATCGCTCAAAGTATACTGCTTCCTACCAAAAATCGTATCATCAAACTGAACTTTACAATGCAAACCACTAACAAGATGGCATATTTATTAGACCAGCTTACCCGTCGTCATGGTTACTAAGTAGTTTTTTACTCATACCATTGCGTTCAGAAATCACTGTTGGTATCTTGCAACATAAATTTCGTACTGTTTATTCAGTTCGAGGTAGTAAGTCTAATTCCGTACTTTTATTACAGTCTCGACTAAAATTGGCGTAGATCGCGAGCAGGCGCATTCAAAGCGACGGATGATAGAGGAGCCATTCTGTTTATCAACAAACACTATGGTTTTCCTATTAGTTTCTTAGTACGTTGGCGTCATTTTGTTGAGATTCACAAGACTAACCGAACGTCGTTAGGATGTTGACTCAACAGTAACGTCAACTGAAGACTAAAGTCGGATACGTAAGTATCAATATAGACGGAAATATGAAACGCTCGTCTGATAATTCTGGTCCCAGATTAGAGGGGTATAAAACTCGAAGTTAATTCGTTGTAAATCAGATAGCGTCGACAACAATTTATAACGCTACCTTCAGAAACTTGTTGATTTTGAAATCTGTAACACAGCGATATTCATCTATCTAGTGGCTTACAAATAACATAAGAAACCTCAACTACGCTTTGAAAATTCGACGAATAACGAAGTGTTCACCACATAAGTAGTCTTGATCAAGCGAATATCATATCGTTCATTTTGTCCACAGGATCGATCAGGATGACAGTTACGAACTGAGCAAAGTTGAGTTCAACTCCTGGGAATTACACCCTAGTGGAGTGCATGAAACTGATCTAAATGATCTACAGTTACATTGCTTGTTTACCACCGTGTTATATGTTACCGATCTTGTGCAAAGTGTGAACGCAAAATAGTGCTCTCAAAATAACACGAAAGTCGAACACGCTTTTAGGTCCCTAAGACCGTTTCCAAGTGTTCGCTGTGGGTCAGCGACAATTACAAGTTCAGAAACCAGATGAATGAAAACTGTGTAACAAAGCTGTACCTCATCCGAACAGTCGAGGCCACAAATGTAATCGTTTAGACTGGTGTATTAACGCAGCCGACCTCTTACACTTGCACATCACTTGAATCACGTGTACAATTCTACGGTCTATTATATTATCTAGGATTTTATTTAGATGCCAGTTAATCGACGGACCTCATGAGGTTTACTGTTTTCTCGTTTGTCTTACGTTACAACTTGTCCTTGTTTGCTTACCACGAGTTTAGTATTACCTGCTGAAATAACCCACAACATGTGTTCACTCAAACTGAAAGCAGACGCCTAAAGACAAATATGCTTTGCTCACTACCGAGTAGTCACAGTCTGTTTTAACATAGTCAACCAGGCGACGGTTTGAAGCAAATAAATGTAGATTTCTTCTACTGCTAAATTCTGATATAATTTGGTTTCTATATTTACTGAACTCACTCGTTAATTAATTCACCCGGTCAAATAACCGCTAGTGCCAGTCATACAGAATTTGTCTGCAATACCATAATTATAATTGACAATAAGTACAGGGTCGGAATTTCAACTGTCTCGTACGGTATTCCTGTTGTCCAACAAGCTAAATACCTCACATTACGTACGACCGACTTGCAGCGTCTGAAACTCCAATAAATTTCCAGGAATCAAAAACGGCTGCTTAACGTTAATTCCAAACTACGGCCGCTTTTTAGAGCTTCTGTGTTAAATGCTCTAAATTCATTAATGTTGCTCAGTGTGCGATTAAAGTATTTTACTAACCTGTATATTACGTCTCAATTATCGCCACGGCTGAATAAGGTAATAACGTAGTGCTATTTTCAGTCAAACTAACACCCGAAGCAATCACACTATGTAAGTTTCTGGGTAAACCTATTTTACAAATGATTCACGACCGCACGTTACGTCAGTTGTGTAAAAATGGAGCTATGCAATTTACTGAAGGTGGTGAGGCTAGTTACATCCCACTTGCCGAGGCTGGGATGAGGCCCAGGCAGTGGAAGTTACCTCATCTAGTGCGTTCAATATGAGCTCATTGGACTACAATTCCACAGTTTATAAACCGTTGCAAAGTAGCTCCTCAGATACTTTACATCCTGTTTGAATTACATGCTTCATTGACAGATCATCAAAAACCAAAATGTTGGCATGTAATATACTAGAGCAGACAATAGAGACCTCATACTACCCGAAGGCCTCCAAACCTGAAAATGTGATATACCGCTCAAAATCCTTTACTTCCAAAGTTCAGTGACAAATCGACAGATATCTTGAAGTCCGGTGCGAGTTTAACTCAAAACAAGTCAGTCACAAGAATTTACTGTTATAGTGAAATAGTGCGATTCAACTGTTGCTGTGACCCAGGTGAACACAAACGTTCTCAGCATCATTAAAATGTACATTCTCTAAGAATCCCGCGAATTTTATAATAATTGTCTTATCGTATTTACTATGAATCATGCAGTTATAAATCATGTGTCGTATTTTACTTTTTAAGCGAGCCTCACCTACCAGTTCTGATTATGTTAGAATGTGACTGCTTGCCGACTGAGAACGCTTACTTTTCGCAAATAACTTTCCACTGTGTGTCTTCTATTGATATTGGCATCAAACGAGTTTGGTAGACTGAAACGAAATTCAGGTGCACAAATGGTGATCACTGTCATTTACTCTATAGACAGCACTCAATCCGTTTACGTAGCAGTGCAACAACACAATATATTTTGTAATTGGAAACATCGTCCATAAATACATGAATAGTATGTTATCCAATGAGCCTAGCAGCATTTTTGTGTGACTGAATCAAGCATGCACGCTAGTGTGAAGTGAGACTCTCAGCTTTCGAAAACGTAGTCTCCAGTTACAAGCTCGCAACTAACGAAAATCTGCTGAAAATTTATGAGAGGAATAGGCTCGATATAGTTGTATGCGTCGGTGTACTCGTACGGGAGTCAAACGGCTATAAACACGTAGAAATTAGTTCTCGGAAAGAAAATAAAGAAAGACGGCAGCAGCAGTAAATTTCCACTGAAAGAAATTGACAAAATAGGTTTGATATAGCTGCATTTATCAGTAAATTCATGTGAAGAGGGATATGTTGGTGACAAGCAATTTTGTATTTCTTTTGCCTAAAGATAGAAATGATATTGTTATAATTTACATGTAGACCACACGGCGCTCATCACAGCATAACTGGCTCAATCACCCTTAGATACACAGTCTGATCAGAACGTATGTAAATGCTGGTTTTTTACGAAATATGCAAACCTATCAAACCGTTATTTCCTACAGAGAACTGTAATGAACCATGAGACAGGCTCATTTACAATTATGCCAGTCTTTCATCGGTCAAACATCACTATCAGTATTCAACGTATCAACGATAACAATGAGTAAACAATGGGAAGTTCAACAGCAACCAGTGAGTAACAAAGACGTTGATGTCAACGGTAACATCAGACCAAGCTGCTAATCACTGTCTGCACGCGCTATCCGTCAGGTCTTTTAAGCTGCTAGACATGTTATTCATGATAGTGGATCACAAGATATGTCAACAGTATACATTCAAGTGGTAGAATGTTTAGTTGGATCCTTCGTTTAGCGAATGATTAATAAGCGATTTAACATATAGAGTCTATGCACGGCCTTCAATCCATTGGAACGTAGCCTTCCTCACCTGCGTACTGAAATGTCTGTAACAGTTCAGACGCTACAGTTGTAGTGTAGTCTGGCGCGCATAACGATGGAAATATGGCTCAAGGAATGAAATGAATTGCATTGAATTTGTAATTGTTTGTTCTTCGAAACCAAAATCAATTTTGTCATGTTTCTGATAAGAAGTCACCCGGAAAGCATTTACAAAACCCGTTATAAAGTGCTTGATCGAAATGAGGGCAGCGACATACGACAATTAATTTCATGTCGTTTGAGTCAACAAAACATTACGTTGTGTGTTTGGGACCAACTCAATTAGATCAAAGCTAGAACTAAAATATTTGTTCAAAAACATGTTGACTGAACTAAAACAAAGGGGCTATTACTAGCTGACATCAAACATCGCATAGACATCAGCAAGGCATTCTGGGTTGTCTGCAGATTTGCCAACACCCAACCAAAAAAGTCCGTCAGCGCATTCTGTCGACTGCTTTCAAATTACGCAACCTTAGCCTGTGCTCGCAAAAGTAGTTTGTTCAGTCCTCGCAACTGCCGTGTTCACAGATCAATCACATCCAGTCTAACCACACATAAGCATTCGACCCTGACGGTGTGATGTAACATCCAGTCAACGTTCAGCCTGAGCTTAGCCTATTATTTTGTGCGTAGTCTCGTACTAGCTTTTATTGTCATCCGTGAACAATCAACATTTTTCAAAATTCTTTTTGTGCGTTGTGTCTTAGGGCATCTTGATGAAACCAATGTACTTGTACTGACTTGCGAATGAATTATCAAAAACTGTTGCTCGTGATATCGTTTCTAACTGTTCTTTTCAATGCCCAATGGAGAATTCTTTACATTCACCCAGTTTGTTTATTTTCGTACATTTCTACCAATGATTAGTCAAATTAGGTGGAGAATTTTGTTTTGGTAAGAAATGTCGTAAAAGATTATACTGAAACACGCAGAGTAATTTCTACACACAATATTGATTTGTCTTTAATGTGTAAAACATATAAGTTATCTCTGGTTGACTCGCATTGTTAGTAATCTCGATACACCAGTTGTTACGATTACGTGTCAAGTGGATTAGAAAACGGGCATACTCACATAGCTAGTCAACTATTCAATGAAACAACGAAACAACTGATGTCATCCCATGCAGTCCTGCTGATAAACATCCGTGTATATCCTGTTCGGCCCTATCCCGATGACATTCTAATAGACAAAGTTTACTGTATACGTCGCCTACGGAAACCAACTGCATTTGCATTAACGATACAACTCAACAGATGCCGAATTTTCTATGACCTAATCTACAGCTGATGGGTAATCTTAATCAGTTTGTTTTATAATCCAAACAACCTCGCGATATCAGAATTTGACTTAACACAGTGTCAAATAATCGGTGCTCTTTCATTTCATCTAAGAAGATGACTATGTATGCGAGCTGTCCCAGTGTCATCTAGTTCATCTAACTGCAAAAATATACGGTGAATTTTGTCCAGTGACTACATCCAAACAGTGTCGGATTCCAAAGTACCGTACTCGCGTTGGCCCAACTCAGTGTCCCGTAAGAGGGGAAAGTAGACGTACAATAAGATATGTTACTTCTTGTTTGCATCCAACAGTCATAAACAACAAACATGTAAATCATATACATCTGATAAATAAGGTTAAAATCGCACATACACAGTGGCTTTGATAAACCGCTGAATGTGCCGCGTTCTTGGTTGTACATAGCTTAATGTGACTGTAAACGGTTGTGGTCTCTGTTGGACTTTCAATGCTCAATATGGGTAATGTGTGCTTTACGTTTGACACTTAAATGAATAAGCAGAATATTGACAAATCAGAACAGAATATTTTCTTTCCAGTCTTATGAGTTGCCTTAAGGAGGACTCAGTTGAACATCACGTTACGCTAAATTCGCTGCTGTGTGCAAATTCCCACCAGTGTTACGTGATCTGAAACACTTGACTATAGAGTTACAGCAGTGGCAGTGATGAGGACTGTGAACGGTGACATGCTGGTAAACATGAATTTCAACGGTTTGATATATAAACAACCAGTTGTGTGCATATTTAACGATGTAGCGAAATTTACCCTGACAAGCCGCATGCAACGGTAGCCTTCTGTCAATTTTATCCATGTATAGCACACCGCTTCATTGGTCGTCAGCGGCAAGACCGATTGGGAACGCTGTTTCGTCAAACGTCCCGGCAAATCAAGACCGGCACCACTACCCTAAACCTTAAAACATTTCGGGAGTTCCCAACTATGACAACTATTAATTCTATTACTGTTAACTGGGACATCAACCTAAGAAGAAATCACGTACCTTACACAGATAACAAACCATCTCACCTTGTACACAGCCGTTGATCGCACCAGAAACTTTCAGTTTAGAAGTAGTTGTCTAAGCAATATCACACCTTCATTCCTGATCAGAAACTTCCCAGAATCTTCGCATTTTTTACAGTCAACTTCAAAAACGGAAAACGTGAATACTCAAGGGTTTGTTCCAACTACTCTGCGGTAGCTGTGATAATTCCTAGATCTGTTGTCGTAATCAATACGTCTGAAGAAATAGTAACTGAAAATGATCAGTAAACTTTCTTACGGCCAGAAACACTATTGTAGTTAAAGGAAATCTGTGGCCCACATCATATAAGCACTAATACCATAAGTATTCTGAATGTGAAGTGTTGGGTTCGTTTTGATATAGAAATTATTAATAATTCCCACACGACCATTAAAATACAGCCATTCCACTGCATTCTATTAAACAATCATTATCTACGAACTAACGGACTCACAACTGAACGCAAAGTTGGCATTCATATGCACACTCCAGTTCATTCGTTTCAAAAAGATCAACTGGACTCGTATTCTTCCTCCCGCTGTAGCTCACAAGTACTTCACGTCCTTTAAAAAACGGGGATTTGAACTCCGGCACATGTTCCCATGAGACAGAGGTAATGCACCACTGACACCGCATCGGGCACGGCCGGATTATTATATTCAGCAGGTTAACCACATTTGCTCTTGGATATTGAGTAGTCTGCCCAGTCTCTAAAGAGAGAGAAGTAGCAAATGTACTTCAAACTCCAGGCACTAACAGCACGAACGGGAGCCAACAATGTTGTTTACGCAGTTCTTCAGATTCAACATCGTTTCAAAAAAACAGTTAGTAACAAACACCAAAACTGGCTTCGTGATGCAAAAGATCACCTAGACAGATAATTCATCACATCGTTTTGAACAAGAGCACACTTGTGGAATCGCCCCTTAGGTAATTCGGTACTTAAGGAATGAATGTGCTTGCCGCGACCCGGATTTCCACTCTGGTCAAGGTTCTTTCGTAGTTACTGCATTGGTCAACACACCGATGCACCATTGCTTAACCACAATACAACGCTGCGTCAAGCAACTGATAAAATCATCCTGAAATTGTTATTATCTATTGGCTTTGATAGCCAGTGGTGGTATACAAATCGCAATCATATCCAGTCATTTTTTCAGCGGTTGGATACATTTTCTCTCTCGCTTTTTAGTTGTCATCGACAAGTACCTTGATGATGCGGTCTGAAACGAAAAGCTTGTTTACTGAACCTGTTCATTTTACAAATACAACATTCTGAAAAATTCACCTGGGCTTTTTTGTCCGTGTTACACTTTAACCGGCTACATTACGAACAAATAACTTGATGTTGTTTTGGGGTTTCGTTCTTTCTTCTCAGATTGATCAATAGTCATAAACGCAACGCGGAACGTGTTTATTTGTCTGTTTTTATGAGTCAAAGATTCTGGTAAAAACTATTCCACTTATCGCATTGTAAATGAATAGTTCAACAGTTTCCACCAAAATTATAACCAGCTTGCTTGTTAAATGGTTAAACAGAATGTACGTCAGTTGTTCGAATGAACTTTCCACACCCAAAGAAATGTGCACGAATTGAGCTAACTCTGATGGTCACACATTCTGCTATTTTAGTATCGTCCCGAAAGAAAGATTATTGAGCAACTACAATACCGGCTGTGTGCAACGGAACGTAGTTATGCTCTCCCACAAATTGTAGTATAACACAATGTACAGATAAACATTTCGTTCCAAAATTTTCAACAGACATTTACCGAATTGACTCCCAAGTGTACCAGCACTTAAACAGTATATGTGCTTTCCGTGGTTCGCATCTGAGCAGCGGTCTTGTGTGCCGAATGTGTTGACAATTGCACCGTCGCATTTGCATTTGCAAACGTTCAACCGCAACACATAACTGGTAAAATCATTCTGAAATCACCATTATTTGTTCCTTGTAATAGAAGGTATTGATACGCAAAGTGCGATCACTCATCTAATAATTTATTGAAAGACTTGCTGTTCTCGATTTCTAGGTTACCCTTCTTGAACCAGACGGCAAAACATTCATCCATCACATATAGCTCCGGTGAGAAGAAAATTCGTCTACTGTACGCGATGTAGCTGGATCACTCATTTCGAGGTATACGTAACAAGCGAGCTGCTCCTCGTTGATATGGCTTATGTTCGCCGGCTAGTAGTAAACAGTACGCGCTCCAAACAATACATGGATCATATATGGATCATACATGATCATACGTGGATCATTCACTAGGAGTCCCAGTGCTGTTAAACAATCCTGGTGTTTGTCTTGAGACGATAAAATGCACAAGGTACACGTATTTTGATATAGTGTGTCATTTCAGAAAGTTTCCATATTGCCATAAATGTGAGCGATTCCAATTAGTTGATGTAGAGAGGCCGGTTAACATACTGTGCAAATGTTTATTGTAGCCTTTCACTCCATCAGGGGCAGTTTCTGTGGTACATATCCGTCAATGGCGAATTTAGACCACATATATGAAAAATCGCCTATACAAAATGAAAACAACACTCGTCTGCTGTATCGCAGAGACGTTTTAGTGAATAACTACTGACTTCAGCATTTACTTGCGCAGCACAGTCGTTCAGTAAAACATTCAGTACATCACATTTTCAACTGCAACAGAAAAATCAATTTGCACCTGATGTGCTAATTTTTATGTCACATTGGTGCAGTAAAACTACTATCCCGTACTAAATGTGAACAAGTGTACAAATCATATATCCGCAAACACATTGTTTGGACACGGGGACAGTAGACGGAATATGTGCACAACCGTGTGAACAAGTGTCTATTTCAATGAAACCTATATTAATACCGTGATGAAGTTCTTACTTGGATAGCCACTACTAAAATGACAATGAGCAAACATACGACCTGGGGTTATCGATTGGAGTTAACAGACAGTAACTGTGTCTCCTCTCGAGAAGATCGGGCAACCTGATCATTACTCACAAGCGAAAATGGTTGAGCGTTCACATATGATAATTCGGTCGTGCCTAACGTGAGGTCAATGGCGCAGTGGTAAACACGGTTGCCTCATGAACAGCATGTCCGTGGTTCAAGTCCCAGCAGTGGCGATAATATGCACTACTGACGAGCTCCAATGAGAGCGAAACACGAGTCTAGTGTTTCTTTTCGAAAGGGGCCGACTAGAGAGTGTATGGGAATGCGACAGCTGCGATCAATTGTGAGTGATGTTCAACTTTAAAACAATAAAATAGTCTCGATCAACTACGCAAAACCAAAAGCCCGATTCGCACAGCTCCTTGCTCCAGTCCGTAGTCGATAAATTCACTGGATTATTCGCGAACGACGAGGATCCGTACGGTTTCTGCAACTAGATTATGACTGAAGTATCAACAACTAGAACATTCCGATATCAGGGACTAAGGTGAATACCAGTTCACCTTGAGGGAGAATGAAAGGACAAACACAGAACATGTTGGATGGAAGGATCATCGAAAATACCAACAGTCCGTGCAACTCGATTGTTTTCCAAGTGGAGATCTCTAGCGAGAAATGTGGCTTTTGTGCTCATTTTAGTTAGTTGAATAAGACGGCACAAAACGCGGTTTTGCACAACACCGTCTATCACCGACATTTTCGATATGCTGTTCATAGTGTTGCGTACACATACCGGATACTGATAGACTGCAATCAAATCTGCGGGTCATCAAGAAACCACATTCATCGTGGGCAGGAAACAGCAGCAATTCAAGCGCAGGTTGTTCAACTTAAGGACAACACCGTTCATATTTCAACGCTTGATACTCTAGTTGATTAGACGACTGGATAATATGGTGGTAAATGGGGATGACATTGGGATATACAATAACACAAAATCAGAACATGTTGCCCATGTAGATGCTGTCTGAAAACGAATAGGTAACTCAAGACTGTAGTTTAATGCTGATAACTCGCAACTTGGACGGTCATTCGTGGTAGTGTGAGCACAATGTGCGTCAAGATGAAAGATAAGGTAATGACAATTGGGGATGCATCAAAAGTCGGTATTTAGCAAACGAGCTCGTTTACGGTTTAATCTTCAGGCCAAATACAAGACACTAAACATGAGAATTAGTTGTCAAATCAGGATTCTGTGGAACCTAATGCAATGTGAATCTAGTGTCATTTGGGGATTATGGACATAGTCACTATGGGACTGAGTCAAGTGTTCTAACGATGGCTGGCTATGGTAACCTCAGTGCTTGAACAGAAGACTTCTGTGTACACATATTAGGGTTCCGCAGTCGGATTCTGATATTCACGGACATGAATTCCAACCGCACTCTGAGACAACTTCCGAATTAATCAATGCTGTACATTTGGTTCGTGAGAAATTTCATTTCACTACGTAACTACTATGCGAACTCAACGGAAAATATGAACGGTTCCAGTCGGTGTGCACGCGATTGCAAAAAGAAATGAACGAGTAAAAATTGGCGATAAAAATCCCGAAGGGAGGAGAAATCGGCTATGCCAGAAACATACTTATCTTACCGAAATCACTGTATTCAGCCAGTGTAAAAGAATATATGACAACTATCTAGGTGCGGGACGAGTAGAGGCCGTGTTGGCTGAGTCGGCAATTCCAGGTGGAAATGGACCATGACTCTCGAACGGATTCGAAACATCAGAGACATGTATGGCAAACTATCCGTACGGAAATTGCATTTACAGCAACCACGTTGAACATCTCTCAGATTTTATCGCATTTGTGGCAATTGGTTATACTTTTTGGTCGTGTGTCGAGAAGGAAACCTGGAATCACATTGCACTCCTGTTCGGGCTCGTCAGTAACATATCTTCACGACGGGAAGTAGAACGTCTTTCACGATTTTTATGAGGTAACCCTGTCGATCACTGTATCATTGACGTCATTTTACGTGCGACCGAATAATCATACTGAACTATCAACCAATTTTGCGAACTATAGAGTAACGGTCAACACGGCTGCCTCCGAGTTCTAACCTAAACTGTGGAAAGGATATGCATCAGTGACGAGCTCCATCAAGACAGAAATTTGATTCTGTCGGGGAAGAACTCAATTCCCCGAAAATACCGTTTTATTTGCCATCGCA
>LUCH01002457.1:41542-79734 GCA_013368495.1 Paragonimus heterotremus
CCCATAGCAACTCCATCTATTTGTCTATAGAAAGTGCGGTTGAACACGAATTGAATAACAGATGTACATATCTTCAACAGCTTAGAAAGTTCATCGATGGGAATGCCAAGTGTCAACTCATGCTGAATAACACCATTACAAAAATATTAATAATGTCGTCAAGTGAAACGTTTGTGAATAATGACTCAACATCAAAAGAAGTCATTACCTGGTGTTTGACATTGATGTTGGAGATCAGTTCTACGAATTCAGAGGTGTCCTTTAGGCTGTGCACAGCCAATTTTGATCTCATGGGTTCAATCAAGCCGACTAGCCACTGAGCAGGTTGATGGTATTGGGAACCAGTCGTAGATAGTATTGGCCTTAGGGGCACTCCAGTTTTGTTTTGGGAAACCCATACATCATTGGTGTCACATTGCCGTTGGGTGACAGCTTTTTGAGATTAGTTTGGTCGATCAGTCCATTCTGATGTAGGATTTTAAGCGTTCGGTTGATCTGGCGTTCAACTTTCTGCACCGAATCCGTTTGATCTTCGTCGATGACAAACTTTGACATATCTGACAGAATAGACTGCATCTTGTTGTTGTAGTCTGCACGATTTAACAGAACCAATCCAGACTTCTTCTCCGATGGTAGAATAACCAGTTCTGTATTTTTGCGAAGTTCTTCGAGTTGACGAATGTGTTCTTTACTTAGCAGGCATTGTTGGCTAATAGGTGTTCGTTGGTATTGACAGGCAAAGTCGACTAACCTGGATTTAAACTAAGTTACAGCATCAGGTGAAGTGGCCTCTGGAGATTTGAGTTGATCATGTAGACATTCAGATTGTGTCTGCACGTTAACCGGATGGTATTTTCGGGTGGGATACTAAACTTCAACCCGACTGATAATGCTTCTTACTGGATTCCGTTTAGAACGATATTGGGAAAATTCTTCACACACATGTCCAAATTCTCTGAGAAATTGGACATCGTTTTTTCATCAGATAAAGAAAGCGTGTTCATTTTTATTTGTTTCCTGGTCACGTAGAGTATTTTTCAGACCCAAACTAAAACAGGCTCTCAATATTGCGGAAGCTATCTCAACCCATTGGCTGAATCCGACATTGTGCGCCCAGAAACATTTGGTGACTAGCCTTGTGTTATGCTGATGAAAATGCAACTAATACTCTTCGATTCTATTTTAAGTTCTAAGCCCAAACCTTTTAGACCCGTGTATTTTTCATACAATCTAACAACTATTGAACCACCCTTGTCCATTCCAAATGCTTATTACGTGATCTTTTTTTAGTCGATGTACATCTTCTTAATTCTGCTTGATCCGTATGTATTTTCTAAACATATCTCACCAATTCCATTCAATCTGTATGGATTTTTGCTTCGTTTCGAACCATCTCTCTCTCTCTCTGGACTCCTATTACTCATTTGACCCATAGCAATTTTATTCACATTCTTGATAATGAGTACGCCTCAGTTGCATCTTGCTACTTCCGGTTTGGTCACCTGATTGACTGTCTCAGACATGACTAGATCGATTTTGCCTAGCTGCATGTCCCCTCACTATATAATGTGTATGTTAATTTCGCAAAAGTAAACGATGAGATGCGAACGGAATGTCAATGCGCAAGACATCTTACACGCTATTATTAGCCTTTCTCAAGTTTATTAGTGTGAACCAGTTTTTCAAACTAACTGAAGATTATCGTGTAACCAACCTGTTAGAAATGCTCATCAGATATATTCCATTGAATTGTGCACTCAAACGTTGCAAATGAAAGTTCGATATTTTGCTGCCTCCCATTACATGAAAACCAATTTGAAATAGATTGATGTCGGTTGAATTCGGTCCGATGACCAGATACACACACATCAATTTTTCTGCAGAGACGAGCGTCGAGCTCAGAATTCTCATCCTTCGACTTAGTTATGTTCTCCGGTAGCAAGGTTCTGTCTGCCTTACATTTTTTGCGAAGTCGATAACGTTCAGATTTACAAAAGACAAATGACTCGCACTGAGCCACAAACACCTGACTGTAACTCGAAAAATCTCTCGGAGAAAACAAGAATGCAGTGGTCAATGGAGAGTGGCCACTGCAACCTTGTGTACCGTTATTCTGTAGAAGATTATTACGGCGGGATTTTGTCACTTCATTTTGGTGTTTAGAGAATTCGGTTGGGCGTATTTTTTGTCCAAGCTATAGCACGTCGGAACCCATGGTAATGCGCGCCCACATCAAACAAATCCGCCAGTTTCGCCATCAGACAATGTTCACCCGAATTCCCTTAAACTTGGTAAACTGATGAATCCCACAGTTTCGTGAGATTGTGGTGCGAACCATGGGCCAACCAGTTCAAACTGTTATTTGCACAAACACGTAACCACGTTCACGCGATATCTGAAATACCAAATGTTTATTGTCTTAATAAATGCATACTCACTGACTAGGTTGAAAATAAGCCAAGCAGCAAAAGTGTCACAAGATCCGATAATTCCGGTGGTCTTCGTAATTGTCATTTATCAAAATCAAGTGACCCACTGTAAAACCTAGGATTACATGTACATATATACTGAACCTCGTCGGTGGGAATAGACTCAATTGTTCGGATGATCATGCAAGTGATAACTTCATGCATCAGATCAGGCGAGAATGATATTGACTCATCGCTAAGACAAGCAGAATGATAATCCGAAGTGAAATTTGGCCTACAAAGTTGTGGCAACATATGCTGGTGATAGAGTAAAATCGTCCTGTCCATTTCTCTTCATGTCGGTCATAGAGATTGAGATGCGTTCAGTGGAGAATCCATTAAGAGGTTGATTTGTAGTCGCGGTATGAGTTTTGGTGAAATTGTGCTGTTGATAAACGAATATTGTTCCTAAAAACTATTAGTAATTTCAAAAAAGATTAGAATTTTCATTGTTGGTAATTTAGTGCCTGTCCTCTTGTCTAAGCTTCGATTCCGGAGAGTACATCTGATAGGTCGATCATTTGAAGTAATCCCAGAGTTGCTCATAACCTATAAAAACAGTGCCTTTGAATCTGTATTCACCCTTTGGACTATGCACAACATGAATTCAATCCAATGATCGTCTTTGTTCTAAAGTATTGGGGATCGAAGATGTGAGGATTTTGTCTCACCTTTTGCGTTCTTGCGTTTTTGACGAGTTTCGGTACTTCATGTTACTACATTGAATGAGACACCGCTCACTGTTCCATGTGTACCATAATGGCTTTTCACTTGCGATGATTGTGACATATTAATCACACCGATTGCTACTTGTTTATTTCACAAAACAATTGGTCGATCTGCTTGTCTTAGTGACGTATCCAATTCTGTGCGGGTGAACCTGGGAAGCCCAGCATCTTCCGTTTATATTTCTTTAGATCAGCTGCATCTCTTAACATCCTGAAACTTTCCACTTATTTGAATCAGCTTGTTCAATTCCTCTTGAAATAATGTGGACAAAAGTTTTTGACAACAGTTGGCAATCACGTGAGCACCTTTTACATGATATTCCACACACACCGACCATTTTCAAAGTTGTCGGATAGCTACAATAGTGTTCATTCGGTGACGTATATATCGCCCATAACGGGTATGATATCGGCGTGATAGCGTGAAGTTAGAGCAACGTGCCATTCTGGAGGCACTCAGGAAATGAGAGATGATCCCGTTATGGAAACGCGAGCAACTGCCATAATTAGCTGCATTTTAATCAAAAGTGTGTCCAGTGATTATAACAAGACGTGTTAGTTCATTGCGGCATGAACATATAAGAGATATGCTCAGACGGACAAGCGGTATACCACGTGAGCTGCGATGGCTGGCTGGGAGCCCGGAAATTTCACGCTGGCAATCGCTAGAACATTGCGCTTAAAGTCGCACATGGAACCGACCAAATGATATAATGCATCGACTCGATAATACGGGTGATATCGTTAAACTTTGAGTAAAGTGGTATTTGAAGTCACTTACATTATCCCTTCGCACACAGCAATGTAGCTTGTTGCTCGTCTGCTTCATCCGTTCGCGTATAACCAAAATAATTATGATCTCCGTCCATTAATCAATTATCCAAATTCCGTCCCTGAACACTCCCACTGATAATTTCGGCTCTGGCCGATTATCTCCGTCCAACGGAAATCACCATAACCCAAATCCAGTTTCAGTAGCATCATAGTCCACTTCTATCAACCGTTCCCCAGGATCTGACACAGTTGATGACTGGAGAATCACTGGAATCATCAGAATTAATACCTGCTCCCATACGAGCGGCAGTCTATCATAACGTCGTTGATCAATCCTGTGAATGACAGTATACTGCGGAATATTTCAAGGCATATCAATCGTCAAAACCAAACGGAATCTCACCGGTGAAGGAGAAATAAGGAATATGCGAAGCAATACAGCTCATAATTAAGTTATGTTACACGGAAGACAGATTCAGTCTCTAGGCCTCATCGCTTATTATGATGAACCTTTGACTGGCCACCAAGTTCATCTGCATGTCAACTATAACCATCTAATTTGATGATACACAAGAAACGCCTTGACCTACAGACATGTTAGTTCAAATGCATTATAATTTGCTCTCTAACGGTTGATGATTGTATTCTGGTATAGCTTCAACCATTGTCCACTTGTTAACATCCTCATAGATGTACTAAACCTGATGATTCATGGTGACCCAATTAACACTTAATCTGGCTTTGTGTGTTCAGACTGGCGTTGTTCATCTGAGGCTGAACAACTCATTAGTTTGTTGTAACTACATGGTGACTGCTGGTCTTAACGGCAGCTATTGTTATTGTCGTTCAACTGCATAAATAATTAGGTTGTACACAATGCGGATTATATTACAATGTCATTGGATCGCTCATTAGGTTTGAGATGAACACAGGTCTGTTTATTAGTGTTTATTTCAAACTATTGCATCTAATGTCGCGGTCAACGTGTTTTTTATGATGGATGTTTGCACGTTGGTAAATCTGACGATTCACTCATGATCACAGGTTTTTGTTAATTGTTTAGAATATTTTGAAACCTAACTTTTAAATTTCAATGATCGGAGGGAAGAACTGAAAACATCTCATCGTCTCACTGTTATTAGCAAGCTTACATACACTTTGTAAAAGTCGGTTGTTTCCAGTTCCCTCTCCTTCACTTCCATACCTCTCCTTGAAGCATCCTCTGCCTACGCGTGCTAATTCCGTCAAGTTGGAAGCCGTAAAAGAGATGAATTTTCATAGCCGATTTGGGAAAAACATCGGGCCGGTTCTGCATTTACCTCGTAACTTTTTACTTCAAACAGCCAGATGTAATTTCGGTGGTGAGCTGCAAAATCGGCTGACGGGCTGGTTAGCTGTACACATTAATACACCTGTTCTACATCAAAAGCTTTTACTACTGAATAAAACATCGTTGCAATCTGTCAGAGTTTTCTATTGACAGTTGCATTGTGTACTCATGTCAAACGCAAGAAAACTTCACACAGTTTACGCATTAATCAACACGTTCACAGTGCTGTTCATATTGTCTTTACTCACTGTTTATTCGCCTGCAACATTATGGATGCCTCTATATGTTTTCGCAAACTGCCGACGTAATATTTTCAAGACCATGTACTTACAAATCCAACACAATCGTTCAGATGATTATCATAGAGAACGTGAGACTTTGTTAAGTGTTACTGGAGCACGAATCTTCACTACTGATTCGGACCATGTTCTCATGGTTCAATGAAGACAGTAACTTCAGCTTAACTGAGAAGTCCTGGTCACGTGGTTGTTCACTGAATAGAACAGAGGGATTGTGTTCATTCTCACTTCGAACTGATCGGCCATGCTGAACACTATCCACATAAGTTTGCGGTTAGGCGTTTGGATTGGATTATTAGGTCATGCTTTGCAAACTCTGATCTGGACAGGGATACGCACTATTGATGAGCTCTAATAAAAGCGAAATTGGAGTCTAATTCTTCCCTTCGAAGTGGGCCGGCCGAAAGGCCTATCTGAACGCGAAGGCGACGATTTTAAAATAACCCAAATCCCCGGACCTTCATTTCTGATATTACTGAAAAGCTTGAGAATTGGAAATATGAGCCCAGCAGCATTATATTTAAGAATGTGGCCGGGTGATCTGACAATAAGTACTTAGGAGTTAACATAGTGGCTCATTTACTAATATATTACTCCTGGATTTGCAGTAGAATACAAAGCAAAACATTCCACGATGGGTTGACGTTTACTAAATACGACCTACAATAGTTTGGCGATAAAATTTGACTACCCAATTCAGCCGAATATTTTTATGTCCACCTTGAATACAGCTCAGCTAATCTCGTAATATGCACGGTTGAAAATGCTGAATTACACTCAGGACATGTGGAGCACACGCATACACCACACAGTCTGGCAATACACTTTGGAGATCATTCAATTTTTTGCAGTGATTTAAGTCGTATTTTTCCTTTCGTTACTTTACCGTGGAACAACACGCGTAAATGCAGCAAGGCAGCTCGAGTGCGCGAGTGTCTATGACAAGTGGTCGCGAAATTTACCACAAAGTATCTGCTCGATACATGTGAGGCTTATGAGTATCATTTTCCTTACAATGTTATGACCCATGCGCCCTCAGACAATCGTCCTCTACTTGTAATCTATACGAACATGACTGGCGAAACAATCGCAATTCGACCCATTCATCTGCAGTGTGTGTTCGTAGAGATTTCGATCGAACCCTGGCCCCTTATTTACTAAACGAGGCTTCCGAATCGATGAACCATTTGGAATCGTCCCACTGATCTTCCCCAGTCAGCGTTGGCCATTGAATACATGCTGCGTTTGTGGTCCTTTTAGCAGTGGTTTACTGTAAACTCCTTATTTTATCAGCCTGCTCTTCGCAAATTATTCTGTTACCAACTTTTCAATCATCGCTTTAATTTTTTCAGTTGTGCTATTCACAGCCAGTTAACTCGATTTCTCGTTCAATGAAAAATGAACATTGAAGGTTACCCCTGAATAGCTTTCGAAGCTCATATACATGCTTATGTATTGATGGTCTGTCATGAATGAACACTTCTGATTACATGTGACCAAGAATGTTGACTAATTTTGAATAGTATTATCGTTGCCTCTAAAATTATTCCTTGGGCGACGCAACAAAAGTGGATCAGCAACAATTTACTAACGCATGTACTTAATGTCACAATGTTTTAGAAACCACTCGGTGTGTTATTGTAAGAGATAGTATTGATAGGTCATATATTTACCGTTAGACGTTGAACAAAATGGAATGAGCACGCACAGACGACGCTGTGCTCATTCTGTGTTTCGTACAATATCTACTTCAAGTATTATTGACGACGACATGACGTCTGATCTAAATTAATACCTAATATGACGCATCTGTTACTGTTAGGGTTGAATTACAGAGGCTCATGCACGTTACCTTGTCAGTTGATATACTGATTTCTGTTACAGTAATTCTGAAAGAGTCCAGCGGGTTTATGAAGCTCGTGCTGGTATTTATGGAAGACATGAGTTAAATCCTCAATGGCTGAACGACCACGAAAAATAGAGCACTCTAATAGCTTCTCAGTAACTGTCACATTTACGCTTCACTTTGATTACAAAAAGCATATACCGAATTCATCGCGAAAAACCAGTGAATTACCAAATTTATTTGTAAACATACCTGATATCATATGAATTTGTCTTTATTGCTGCGACTTCATATTTCTTGTTTTTGTTTCAGGCAGACTAACTGTTCTGTCATTGTGATCAAAACAGACTTTTTGATACTTGAAAGATAACTTATCTAAGTAGTTGCTTCCAATCAGTCTGGCCTCAAACAATGCATCCACTTCATTCGGTGAATAGTTTTCTGATTAATCGTAACAGCAAGAAAGCGGCTTTGTTTAACCAAATGGTGAAATGGTTCGGTTTAAAAGTAGAAAGTGATTCGCGGCCTAAATGACTCGATTTTATCATTTTCAACCTGTGCAATAATAACGAGAAACCCTCGTCTGTGGGTTCATTGGACATGTAGGTACTTCCTAGGTTTGGACCAAATGAATTCGAAACATATCTGTGGATGCTCCAAGGTTTACACATATTACGTCAGAGACAGAATGCTCGATACGATTTTTCGGATGCACTTCCAACGTTATACCCAGCTTATCTTTTCTTCGGTATCACGTTGTTGTAATAACAGTAGGAGACCTGATACTCGGGTTTAGCAGGAGCTTGGGTAAGTGTTGCAGGCTAACATTTCCCAAAGTTGTAATTGGGAGCGATTACGCTGACGATCGCGTTGGCCAAAACTATGAGGTAGCCCGAAGAGGATTGGTTGGACCCTCTTTGTAACTATAATAACTTGTTCAATACAATCCGAGTCTTTTGTTGAGGTTGTCAAAGGCCCAAAACTTAACCTTTTCAACAAAAGGCGCGATCACTGAACAAGCAAATTTTACAGTAATACTTGCTGAGATGTGAGGTGATGTTCCCCTTTTTGAACGAGAATTATTCAGATCACTTGTGCCCATTAACGTACAGTGAGTGTCAGTACCAAGTACAATGTTATGAGATTCACTCTTTGAACTAAGCGTAAAAAAGGGCATATACGTGGGTGAAAATTATTTTTATCCGGCAGCTGTAAGTCGTGAAAAGATCTAGACCACACAGTATCTGTTAACTGTACACAAACTTCCAAGGCTCGACTCGATGATCGTTTACTACCCGTGTTTGGATTGTATCGTCGTTTCCGTTTTTTGACTCGTCGCTGTTGAACCAAAGAGTCTACGCTTTGACAATCGGCACTGTATAAATTCGCTGCATCTAGCTTTCCGTCACTAGTATTTTGAAAATCTAATAACCGAGTCCAAATGTGAAATTTCCGAGCTTCCCGGCGTGGCTTCATAGCTCAGCTGGTATAGCGCTTGCCGCGTAGAGGCATGGTGTTTCTGTCGCTGGTTCGAATCTAGCCGAAGCCCTGACTTTTCACAGTTGGGTCTCATCTAAAATCTGATAAACCAAACTTACTTCTTTTCATTTTGTTTCACGTTCGTTTTGCATTTACACGTTTACCTAATATCAAAGATCGGGGTTCATTACAAGACACAGCCCAAGGAATCACTAACACCTCCTTTGCGAACAAATAAATAGTCTAATTTTAAAGTATTTACTATCTGATGGTCGTTTTTCGAAGATGACCTGCGGTAAATGAAAGCGCCGGTTTTTCAGTGAGAATTTTCAAACAGAAAACGAATTTGTACTTGACGCCAGTTAACACGTGAGATGTTCAGATGATCAATATTATTGCGCATATCAAACTGCCATTTGCTTCGAATAAACTTTTGACATTGGAGCGAAAACCATTGTCTATTCACGGTGCCTACTGTTGCATATGAAGTCTACATAAATGAGTAACAAAACATTGGCTGGTATCGACATACTTAGATCATATTTACCAACCATCATTCCACAGAAAATTGTTAAAGCGGTATATTCACGACAAATTCGATTCACTCCTCTTTCACGTTTCTTTCAACTGAGATTTTCCAACAGGACTTCTCGACGAAAATTAACCAGCAAAGCACCAGTCAAAACCGATGCCGCCTACTCAGTCCTATTTCACAAGGCCGCTAAATGTATGATGGTCCTGTATTTCGCGAAGTTGTCTTTTTATCAAATGTTTTTACTCATACTGGCATAACCTATTTCACAGATGGAGCTACATCCTATATACCCAATGATATGGTATGAAGGCCCAGAATGTCTCGCCAATTTCAGCTTGATAATGACGATCAATTAAAACAATCACCATGGTTTGTTAAACTTATTGGTGATTGGAAAGTGAGCTGATCCTGTAGGCATTCAAGTATGTTCAACCATACACCTAGTGGACAACTAAGTGAAGGAAACGTCCACATCGAATGCATCAATTCCGCACGGTGTAACTGACATACCCAACAAAACTGATTAGTGCAGGGGGTTCATCATCATTGGCCAGATTGTAATTTTCTCAAACTTCCCTCTTCCACGTGTCATCCACATGCATCTGTTACTCGCTTCAGAAGTATTACACAACTACCGCATTTCACTCTCTACTTTTCTATTGCCAACGCTGTTTATGTTTATTTTCAACAAACGCATTCGTTGTGTGGGCATACTGAACAATATGCAATAACTTACGGATATACTTGCATGACGTTTACCAAAGGTTTGTTGGAAATGCGTCAACACTGTCATATAATGGGCTGCCGAAATATTAATATCCAATCTTCGAATAGCTCTTCCTATCGGTTGACGGTTTTGTGTCATATATTTAATGTATGGCGTTTTCAGTCACATGGACACCTGTATAATATATCATACTGGAAATACACTAGCGTTAGAGTATTTCTTGAAGCTGACCGATAATATTTATATGTCTTCTCTACTTTCAAAAGTCATATCGACGTCTACAGAATGACTTGTTTGTAAATTGTTTATCAATGACATATGGTCCAGTATCGGATCGGAAAAATTCTGAACGAAAAACCGAGTGTAGTTTTGTTGCACTAGTCTGCGGTGATTATAATTTGTTTGTACTAACACTGAACTATTCAGAACCATAACACTCACTGCAAACCCAAAACAGATTGATCAGCCGGTATACAGCTTATCCAATGAGGGCCTAATCTGTGCGTTGGAGTGTACTGTTCCAGTTTACATGTTCAGGACTTTCCGATTGGATGAGTTCAGACAGCAAGGTGGTTTTAGCACTGTACAGACTAATATAAACTACGGAGACGTCGACTATCACAAGAACCATTCCACTAACAAACACTCTGTGAAGAAATGTTTTCGACATCAGTTATATTATACCTCTTTGTTTCACTGAACGCCGTTTTGGCTTTCGATAAAGGCAGTAAGTGTAACGTTTGTAAATTGATCACGAAAAGCACAATGATAATTTAAACTAGCAATAGTGTCCGGGTATAAAAACAGTAGGATCTTTGCTGATGTTACGTATGATTATTTAACACAGTTAGCTATCTACATATACGGAATGCTCTGAGACCGATGCATAAATTTCTGCAATATATCGTTTCTTGAGTATGGAGTGAGATAAACTCTGCGAGATGAGCTGACTAGTTGCACCGTTAGTTTCATTAATTCCGAAGCAACAGCATGGCTAAAGGTTAAGTTATTTCTTCTTAATTGTGCATGCTACTGGCATGTTACTGGCTTTAGTACGATTTGTGTGAAGGGTTCGTCTTTTCGACTCAAATTAAAACAGTATCCAAGTTGCAATGAAGCTTTGACATGCGGGTTCGATTTCTAACTTTTCTGTTGCCAAAGCAAATTAGATTAAGCGGGTATATCAAATTTACATCGGGAGTCAAGCACGATTATTCACACTGCACCCAACCACTTCAACCACTACTCTGTTCAATCCACTTCGCACTCAATGGAACCATCAAAACGGAACGCTCAAACCTGGTGGGTTATGTTTAAATTGCGACTGTTTAGTCAGCTGGGTGGGAATAGTATGACGTAATATATGAAAGTCCTGGTTGGTTCAACAATCCAAGTGCTTGTACAAGCGTACTGAGGGTACTTCGGTTTGCGGAGTTCTGCACCACGATTGCCCCAAAATATTCTCAGTTCGTCTGTCGCAATGTTTTTAAACTAGAGGATAGCCCACACCCTACGGCATCTGACCAACCTTGCGTAATTGTCCTTCTTACCCGTGCATTTATGGTACGCTGGGCTGACTGCACGTGTCACATAAACTTTCCGACCAGTATAGAACTGACTTCAATCAGCCCACCAACAATATGACAGCAAACAGCTTGCTTTTCGTTTTGCCCAGAACATGTCGAACCTTTGAATTTGCCGTTATTACCTGCTGCTTTCCTCACGTAGGAAGTAGGAAAGTTGCGCATTTATTTAACCATAACGACCATGAGAACATTTGAGTTTGTTTGTACAAATTTGACAAATCTTAACGTTGTAAAAGTCGGCCTATTGCAGAATGGGCGACGGTCTACCATCCTGTCCGCCAAGCAACGTTAACGGCTTATCACAACTCAACTACGCTTTTATTTTGCTCAATAAAGTACAATCAATGTTCAAGTGTTTGTAAGAGGGCTAATTTAATGGTTGTTGAAAGATATCCGCATCAAATTTTGTACGAATGAAGCCGAACAGTTTGGGCGTCTTGTTTAACAAGTTATTGGTAAATGGATTGATAATACAGCGTTATGAGTAAGCCGTAATACTCTACGTTTCAACCACCTCGGGTGGCCTACTTCAGAATTTTTATAGTCGAAATCACACCAACAAGACCAGGTCTGGTTAGTGTGATTTCGATTACAACAATTCTGTATAAGGCCACTCAAGGTGGTTGTAACGTAGAGTGTTACAACCTGCTCATAACGCTGTGTTATTTCAATTAATTCGTGGCTGTTGGTTAGAAGGGTTGAGGCAGTCAATCCGATCGTGCTTGTGATGGTATTACTTGCAAATTGGTTACTGTATTTCCCTTCGTTAAGATATGACTTCAATCTAAATCTCATTTATCAAAAATCGTGTACTATTGAGGAAGCTAAAATGAAGTGATTGCAAGTAGCTGATATTTCAAATTGGAAACGTGGTTATCATCAGCACTGAAGAGCACTGGCCTATCCGAAATTTGTTTCTAATTACGCCATTCCTGTAGTGATGTAATTATGTTTCCTTAATGCACCAAATGAAGGCAAAGAAATACCGCAAATCTTACGATATTCTGCTTGGCGAGATTCGACACATAATAACCGTGAATGGAAATCACATTGTTAACAATGACACAGTTTCATCGATTGTACAGAGAGCAAATAACAAAAACGTACATATGAAGATGTAAGGAACTTTGTCCTAATACTTAACTTTTATTTGTCTGTGACCAAATTGCGCGAAGGACTCTCAATAGAACACTACAAGATCTAGATTTTCCGAAATGCTACGGTCAAGGGTAAATCAACCTGTTTGTACACAATGAGTAAACTGTTTGCAACTTGATCTTTTTCTGATTTTCTGATTTGTTCATATTTAGTTAATAATCGATTTTCCCTGTGTTTGATTCGTTTTCGCTGAATAGGATATAAAAGTAAGTCGGTTGTTTAAAGATTCATAAGAAATAATAGCTATTAATGAATTACTAACAACCAGTTGATGATAATTGAGCAAAGCTATTCTTAAAAATTTGAGTAGGACGTTAAACTGAGCGAATTAAACTCCCGCGAAATTAAATGTGACATCCGCTAAATTGGAAATAAATTTTGGTCAGACACATAAAGTCATGATATTGTTGGGGAATAAAACTCTCTTCCTAAAGCCAACTTTAAACAAATTATCTTCGGATAGCAGCCAGCACACTGTTTCTGAACAGCCATTTGAATTTCATATATCATGTATCCTACTGCATGAATTTATGTTATGGAAGACGATAGGTGTTAGCATACTCTGTTTTGTTAGCTGGCAACGTTCAATCAAACTCGACGCAACCTTTGTTTGCTCTTCTGACTTGTTGACACTTGTCAACTTATGTTCTGATTACGTGAGCTTCCACGTTAGTTTTGACTGCTTGAAAACATTCCTTTAGAGAAAAGTTACTGCACACCTATCCAATTACAAATACGTGTCGAGTTAAAGATAACGTTTGAGCTCGCGCGATAAGTCTACTTTTACTGGATCTGATGGTAGAAGACGAAGTTGACCATGAACTAATCAGTACTTTCGATAGATACTACTAGTGCTTTTCAACTTCTGTGTTTCATCTTTGAGAAGCGTTTACAATAATACAGTTCGCCGACAAAGTAACGTCCACACTCGAAACAACCCTCTTATCAAGATTAGTAGATCTTTCGGTGCTACCTGTTGACGGGAGCCGTTTCGTGGTTGTGAAGTATCTGATCTATCGTTATGTGTGTGTTTACGAGGTAACAATAACGCTAGAGTAGTATCCTTTGTTGTCACGCCGCCAATATATCTTTATGAAGGACACAAATTGTCTAACATTGCTATGAGATTGATGAAAAATATGTACCGTTAATAACTGCATATATGCATATCACTCGTGAGCAAACTACACAGCGTGAACAGTAAATAGTTGTTGGGGCCACAAGAATGAGTGGATAATATTTTTCGAATTTCTGATCGGTAATCTGTTTTGATCGGACGCGATTTTTTGAAAAGAAACACGCTTGTTCAAGGTGTCATAAAACTGTCTCCTGTTGACCCTGAGCTGCTTTCATCAACTAATTTTTCAGTTACTGCTTCTATACGAGAAAATTGAATATATTCCTCGTCAGTCTCAAAAAGCTTCCATTAAAACAGCGACACCTCCCTGCACACATTATTTAAGAGAAAGAAATTTCATGTGTGCATGCAATAAATCGATGTTCTACCGAAAACACTATTGAATACCCTGATGTTATCTTGGTGTTTGCGTAACGTATGTCGTTTCTGTTGGTTGCTGCTCGCTGTAGTCTGGATTGGTGAAGATTTCTGGATCACAGAACCTAGTCGCAGAAATTACAGGCACAGTTAGCCACGTTACTCATTTTATACCCGCACACCACTGTTCCGATAACTTCAGTGCAGTAGACGTCAGCTTACGATTTTGACTAACGACAGCAAGAAAAAAGCAATTCTTGAGGAATGTTCATTCCTCTTCCTATAACGCTTAACAAGCGTCTTTCCGACCATATTGCTGAACAGTCGATTCTTCCAGATAAATTTCTGTTCCCGTATTCGGTTGCTTTCATTCAGAAACAAATTTCTCTTTATAATGATATGTCTGTTTCACAAAAATGCATAAGTCTTTGATCAGTTCTGTTTATCTGTAACAAATTGCCAGCTACTGCGAAAGACGTGTTCCGTGATAAGTACTGCAGCGCCCAGTACTTTTTCTTGAACCATGTGAAACAATCAGTTCAAAGGAATTTTACTGCCCTGTCCATATTCACTGACGATCCGTATCGTCTTTAGTTCGGTTTCGATGAAACTGACAGCCGCGTTGTTGGCTGTCATCAAACGGAGTAATGATTTCGGTGTGATTATGTTTACTATCCACGCAATTTTATTAAGGATGCCGGTGGGACATTTACTATCTACCCGGTCTTAAAAGTTCTCTCTCCAATCAACACTGGAAATGAAAACGGAACACAAACGACATATTCATGATTTTCATTATTCAAAGTTCAATATAGACAACAATGCTAGCCGTGGAAGTATTGATAGGAGTTCACTAAACGGTTGCTGGAATCGATCCGGTGACCTAAGAATGACAAACAGGCGACTACGGCTTAGCCTGGGCAAACGATGATTCAGCTGTGCCTTATGTGTAGTCATTGGTACAGAGGTTAACAGGCTCGTTTCGTAGAATCGTGGTCAGAGTTCAAGACCCAATCGTGAAAGGGACATGCATTATTGACGGGCTCTAACAAGAACAAAACATGGGCATACAGCTTGTTTTTAAGAGCTACTAGATAAAAACCATAAAAATGCGACAGATGCCCTCAAGTGTGAATGAAGTGCAATTTGTGTGATAAAAAAGCCCACGCTTCTTAACACTATTACGTATGGCTGTCCAAACAGATGCTACGTTTGTCACTGATTAATCTAGATGAGACCCAACTGTGAAAGGTCAGGGCTTCGGCTGGATTCGAACCAACGACAGAAACACCATGCCTCTACGCGGCAAGCGCTCTACCAGCTGGGCTACGAAGCCACGCTAGGAGCTCAGAAATTTCACATTTGGACTCGGCTACCCACCCGTCTCACTGTCTCATATGGAATCCATCAAATGATCCAGGGGATCGACTGCCCCGACAGGATTTCTCGAACACGCCACGCTCGAATCCACCAACGCGACTGTTGAGCATAGAATTTGTATTACCTATAAGTAGTTTGGCAGATTTATGAATTTAGATGAGACCCAATTTCCGAGCTCCTGGCGTGGCTTCGTAGCTCAGCTGGCAGAGCTCTTGCCGTTTGGAGGCATGGTGTTTCTGTCGTTGGTTCGAATCCAACCGAAGCCCTGACTTTTCACAGTTGGGTCTCATCTAAATTCATAAATCTGCCAAACTACTTATAAATAACACTGATTAATTTGACAAAGTACAATACATCAAAGTCCGTAACGTTAATGAGCCCCTCTTTAAGCCGATAGACATGTGACCAATGTGGACTTGTTAAACATACTGTTGACTGGTTTGGGCTATTTTTTGTCTGGTTACACAGTCTTCAAATCGGTTTTTTTCTGACAAGACAAAGACTCTACAGCCCGTGTCATTAAACCTGTTCCATATCACACATGAGCACTGTGACAATCTTACTCCGCCGACTTTCAGGTACCGTAGACACTTCACCTATAATACAAGTTTGGTTTCAGCAATACCGTCCACTGACTAAAAGTGGGTGAAGTCGTGTGTTGTTTACCAGGGATGGACCACAAGCCAATTACCCTCCAGCTAGAAAAATTCCGGTGTTATTCTTCTTAAAACTGAATTATTATTAGCAAAACGCTGTAACAGTTAATTAGCTCAACTGAACTTAGAAATGCCTTGTAGCGTTTTGACACTCATTAGTGTGCCAGCAATTTAGCTAGCGTGCTTTCCAAACGACGTCAATATACTGGTTGTTTTAAACGATGAACAACTTGGTCATCTTCACGAATCCCTGTTGTGGCCGTTTTCTCGTACATATTTAGACTAAATCTTGTTCCTTTTGCTCACATTCTGTAGGAGCATACCGTAAGTTGCAATTGCGACATATATTTCAGCTTGAATAAACATCCAGAATATTATCATGAAATCACAGGAATTGATGAAACACTGCACAGTTATCGTTCAGTACCAAACAGTGGTTCAAAGGTTTTTTTTATAAGATTTTCAAGGTTATCTTCATGTGTGATGGCTGCCTAAAGTGATTTGATAAAGGTTTCATAGTCATGCTGTCTCTTCTACTTTCCAACAAAACAGTTTCACTTAGAGGTAAAGTTTACTTACTGGACCAAATTCCCTTCATTAGGTGCATTGCTTATAATGGTTGCACTTGGTTGATACACGTGTGATATCTGACCCGATTATCAAATGTTAGCTGTCAAATTCTATTTTAGGAATTGACACAACGCAACTTTTTGCTGGATGCTTTTTCGCAATAAAAACGTCCAGGTTGCGCTTTACTTCAGGAAAGTTGCAAACAAATCTTAGTTCCGGACGTTTGTTTTTCACATAGATTTAGAAAGCATCGGTGAGTTGTTATCAAATTTTCGTCGCAAACGTCGTTATTCGCGTGAGAGCCAGGTTGCATTTTTTCCTCTTTCCACAATATCAGACCACTAATACTCGCCCAGCAGCTGTAAAAACAGCACTTCATCAACGAGTAGAAGGTAAAATTATTGAAGGTGTTGGTAGCTAGTTTCGGGTACTTGAGCCTAAATGGTAGGCTTGGTTGATAAATGGATACCTGAATATCACTGTCAATATGGCGTAATTGTCGGGAGCGTCAAAAGGGTAGTTTGTAAATCTCAAACGACTATTGCACATGTACACGTGAACTCTGAAGGGAGCTATATTTTAAAATTGCGTCTGTGATTACTTATGTGACAATAAACTAAAAGGAATATTGAAACTGGTGGACATCTTAAAAGCGGAAAGGTTAGTATGTTATTGTTATTGACGAAAAATCGCAACACAACAAGAAGTACCACTGTGTCAGTTTCAGTCAGAGAGTGTTTACGGTTCGTCAATGAATTCGATCTAAACGTAATTGCTGTGCTATGAGGGACTCCCACCTTATTGATGTTCGACTATTATACCAAACATATATATATAGCAACAAACGTCATCGTCAATCGTAGTAATGTGTCAATTTGTAGGAGCTGGCACAATACTGAATCCTTTCATCCCAAGAGACTACCGGACCTCTTCTTAAGAACACTCAGTGTTCTATCAATATATAAGACTTCGCCGATAAAATCAAGTGTATATAGCAAAACGGTACTTAGTAAAGCATGATGTTATTGTCTAGTTCAACAGGTTTCCCCACTATGCGTCTGCTCACGCGTATGAGCCGGATTTTTAGTCAGCAACGTAGCCGCTGTCTTCAATCATGCCATGTGCACTTATTCCTGGTTTATATAAGGCCGACGTTTTTTCTGTCCACTGGTCCAAGTAATGTGAGCACTATCTCATCCGGTCGCCCGTTTTGTTCACAATCTACCAGATTTTATATATTCTACCGTCACGTTGAGATGTTACCGAATGTTGGAGCAACCGCGTCTCCGAATTGGTCATCCATCATAATATGAAAATTTAGACCAGTGGCAGAGGTGGACGAATAAACAAGGACAGGCAGATTGCATATGTTTAGAAGATAAGCACCCTGTGCTGCACAACAATTAACCCCTTGCGAGACAGTGGTTATTACATTAAGAATGATAATTAGTCTTACTTGGGACACAAAGTTGTCACCTACAAACGGTTGGCGTTACTTGCTGGTGAGTGTGAACTGCGCTTAGCACGAGAATGTGCACAACTGACAGATTTGTTCCCGGTTCAGTTCATAATTTGTAATCAGTAACTCGTAACAGCACAACAGTGGATGAAGGCCAGCAAGACCAAAGCTGCTCAACACCAGTGAAATAGTGCAGCCGCTTCATTCTTTGAATGGAAATGTCACAGTATTACAGGCAAGGATATACATGTGTAAAACCGAGTGGTCAGAAGACTATGAACTCAAGAACATGATCTAAGGATGAACAGCCAAAAAGACACGCAACTTCGTCATTCTTCCTCTTCCCAATTCTCGGCTGGTGCAACGTCGTGCAGTATGGAGGACCTGTCTTAATCTACAAAGAATCATGTTGATAGATATCGCAATTTCTGTTGTACTTTCGGATGCGTTACTCGAATGTGTGATGCGGTTTTGTCGAAGTGTTCACAAGCGTTACCATTTCTGATGGAGACATTTATTCGGAAGTCTAGCTATGACCAACAGCTACATTCACAATCCTGCCTCAATATTTCTCACACTGAGTAAACATGACCTGTCGAATAAGTGATTTCAACATGACGGGGCAAATATTTCGCAAAACACAATGTTTAGTTGCAAATAACTCACTTAAAGTAGCAGAATACCACAGATATTTGAGTTAGAGGTCGTCTTCATTGTACAGAGAAGTTTGTGCATTCACTGACAACCGAGAATACCAAATCACCTTTCGTAACGGTTCGCACAAATGTGGAAATTGCTTACGCCAGATGCAATCTATTTCAACCTGCGACTGGTTTCACATTGTTAATTTCATCATTTTTACTACCACTTTTTTACTGCCAGACTCGATGTAATGTGAACTACGCAATTCTGTTGTTTCGCTGTATAAAAAAATTCGAAATCATTTTTCAGCAGGTTTGAGTATCGGCGGCTAGTACACAAAAAGCGTGAACCTGTAGTTAGATTTTTCAGAGATCTTTGTCGTTCATCTCAGTTACAAACATTATCCTAGTGTTGATTCAGTAGATTACGCGAATGAATTGAACCGAGTAGACAATGCACAAATCAATTAGAAACAAGTTAACCACGTACCCATATATGCTGCTCTCATGGTACAAGAATGGAGCAAACCATAAAAACATATATTTTAAGTAACTGAATTCTTTTCTCAAAAGAATAGATAAAAACAAATGTTATCGTGACAGATCGATCACGTGTGACTGGTATACAGTCCACATTATATAACAGACTTGAGAATCTCCGATTGATTAAGTGTCAGTAACATTGTAGGCAATCATTCGTTTTTCGTATTCGTTAGCAAATGCCTACTGATTCTCATAGAAGAAAGCACGTGCAAATAGATCCTGAATAGAAAGTTGAGAAAGTGTTCAATATGATCATTAGTAATTTTCTAGTTATTCAATGCTTTTTGTCCACTTCGTGATAAATAAAACTTATCTCATGGGATATATCTTAAACATACGGTTTCAGCCAAGGCTTTGCTTATGAAAGGTATCATTAAAAAATAAATTCCCTGCATATTAATGATTCAACCATGCTGGCGCTCTTCCGAATTCACACAGACAGATGCCAATGGGCTTATGTTGCATAAGGCATCAGAATACTATCCACATTGAATATCCCGTTAACCCTTACATTATTTATTTGTCATTATTATTGCGTGTGATCACTCGAAACTAGACGTTCTGAAGCCTGAAATTCATGATACGTGTTACCACTTTTACATACTGGACGTACACATGTAGCGCTAAAAACTGTCGCTTTAAAATATGTGAATCGGTTTTGTTTCACATTACTTAATAAGTCACTAATATATCACAAGAATGCGAATGAAATGAAACCTTTGGTATAGTGCAGATAGTGTTTATTGCTCACTATCAACACAAAACTCCATGTTTACACCCACCACGATTGTATGGAAGTGAAGTTTCCATCTACTGAAATAGCTACATCCAGACTTTCCTTCAGACTGATCAGAGTTTAAGCATCACCACATGCCAGAACAAGAAGGAAGTAAACACACAGTTTTCTTTTCACCCTTCCACGTAACCTGTAGGTTACGATTTTAAGCAATGTGAAAGTCACTTAACTGGGATTCTTCATGTACGTGTCAAAATGGTCTACTCTTGATAACATTTTTAAACTACGGCAGGTTGTTCCAACAGTTGATAAATTATTTAGTAGAGTTTAGCATCTGACTGGAAAAACAATGTGTTACGTTCGGATGGCAAACCACTGTAAACTTGGGCCAAATTTCCTGGCCGACCGTTGGTTTTCACCTGGTCATCCCGTTGGTTTCCAGTAAGTTACAAGTGAAAGAAACGTACGAGACTTGAACGTAATATTTAAATGCGTTTATCGACCACTTGACTGAATGTGCTTTTGCATCACAGTCGGTACATGTATCCAAGAGTATGCTGTAAACGATGGAGATAATTCGCCTAAACTAGTTAACAGCGTGAGGATTGAGTCACGTTGATTAGTCTCAGTAAGTCTTCAACTATCATGCATTTCGTCTCGAGTATTTTGGTTTGTCTTCAGAACACAAGTGGATTCTGACAGCGGTTTACAACTTTAATTTCTCTTCTAGGAAAAAAGAAGGACTGTGTGAACATCCAACAAAACATGAAATATAGTGTGAAGCGCGGTATAAGAACGAACTTGTTAGGTCTCTTCAAGTTATAGTGACCGCAATCCACTTAATATCGGAGGCGCTTAGGATCCACCTTTAAGGTAGTCAGGCAGGACGATGACAAACGCAGAGCGGTAGCGTACGCCAAACATGATGATTATTCAACAGCTGACCGTGGCGGACTTGTGCGAGTCAAACGGATGAGGTTGGTTTGAGTGGGTTTGACACGGGGATAAGTTGCAGAACCATGCAAACTGTTAGACTGGCAAGTTAATAGACCGTGTGATTATTTATAAGAACAATGACTCTTTTGTCTCTTGGCACATTTCCCTCTGCCCATTAACGGTGCAAATTAATATAGTTTTCATTCATATCACTTTGAAGTGAATTTGAAGACTGTTTAAAACTAGATGTTTCGTGGCTTCGATTCTTTACTGCAATCAGTTGGCCTTCTACAATTTGTGAATCGCTCATGTATGTACGGGTAATCGCGGAAATATATGTATATACAATTACAAAAGATCAACAACTGATTGCTGAATTATGTTTTCTTGATGAATTTCATAATCATTGGTAACGATTTTAAGGGAAGGTGCCCTTTCATCTCTATTTTGAACATCGCATCTGAACTGATACCAAAGCTACAATTAGCTTGGAGTGGGTGATTTAATATTTACGTTAATCAACTGAACAATCTCTAACGTATCTAACAGCGTCGAAACAACCTAACCAATTTTCTCAATCTGACAGTCAAACAATGAACCTTTCAACCATCCTAATTCTCACACAAGAACTTGCCCTACGTACGTTCTTTAGTGCCAGTCGGTATTACAAACGGTGGTTAACAAGCCGCTAGTTAAATACGCATCTCTGTGCTAGTTACCATTATAGAGCATGGAACAATCCGCTGTTCCGACAAGTTATATAACCAGAGGAAAATATATCATTTCAACATGGATGTCGATCACTGTCGAGACTTGGGCTTAAAAATGGTTACCGGTTGCTACTAGCTAGTTGGAGACATACTAATATCGAACTGGTCTAAGACTGAGAGGCTTACCTTAAGAAGTGATATATTTATGCGTTACAGATGATATTGTCAAGGCCGATATAAGTGAGTTGTTTTCTACAAACTTTATTTGCTTTAGCTTACTTTGTGAACCACAGTCACATTTCAATCAACTATCTGCAAAACAAAACGACACCTTCATTTTATGTTAATTTAAGTTGTATTTAGTTGATTTGTGCAGTCAGCTGTGTGCGATTTAGTCCTCGTTCATCTTCGTTACGTTACGTTATCACACGGGAGCTGCAGTTTTGTATGCACTGGTTATTTGGGAAAGCTTATTTCCACGTTTGCCCTTCTCACCGTTGAATTTTTGTTTCCACGTTTACATTAATGCAGCCGCCGATGATGTAAAAATAGGCATGTTTACAGTCGTTTATACCCTGAAGATTTTCTGTATTTTTTGTCTAAAAATCGTCTAACATGAATACTAACGAGAATCATCCCTCTGTAGCGCCCTTATTTGAGGGAACCGTGTATCTTGTAGAAAACGCTTTGCACTATTGCCTGCTAAGGTAGATTTTCGTCATACATAAATCGGATTAGTTCTACCGTCTAGTATTATGTAATTCAGAATTGTATTCTTGCTTGAATGCAGGGTATATAATACCCCTACTCATAAGGATTCTTGAAATTGTTTAACAGTTGCTAACGTTTCAAACCGTCTAGTCCTCGTAATATTTGAAAATGAGGCTGTCGAGCTTGCTTTTACGGGGCCCTTATAAAATATCTAACTGGAGAAAAGTGAGACGATACGAAATTGTGTTAATCACTGAGTAATTTGTCTGGTTTGATCAATTATTCAGTAACGCCGTTAACATATGTGTTTCAGAATAAGTTGCACAACATTTAAACACACATGGCTTTTTATCCACGTTGAGTCAAATTAAATTAGGTTGTTGAGTTAACAAAGTTGAACTGTTTTACTTTCTGTTTGTGTTTGTTGAGTTAACGCTGCAGTTAAATATGGTAAAAGCATAATTTCAATTAATTTAATGTGCTTTTTATTTATTTTTTGTCTGGTTATTCTATGCAATCCACGTTTACTATTTTCTGTGCCAATGACAACAGCCAGGTTACATTACTCGATATCTGGATGATTGATGTTTCCCGCAAAATCACCAAGTTTTGACGCATGTAGGATAGTTTGTGTATCCAGTGCACAATTTGAAAGCCGGAACTCTAGTGGAGAAACGACAAATGCTGATATAAGCAACAACATAATCACATTGACTCATTGAAAACTCAAGTCAGATGCCACTGAACGGAACGTTTTTTTTAGAAGGAGTGTTTTTTGCACATGAAGAGATGATATTTTGAGTCCACATTCTACTGTTTACCGAGGACCGTCATACTAGAGCACGTTAACCATTGCCTTCGAGATTCGCATAGCGATGATTATTAGCGATTGACTTACTTCTTGCAGCAACTAATGGCTAACTCTTCAGTACCAAGATAGGTTATCCCAATGCTGTGGAGAAGAGAAATGTTTGAATATTTTTCAGACGCCACCCAACTCATTTTACATGTCTCTAATCCACGAACTTAAGGCTGGATTGTTAGAAGGAAATGACTAAAACAACTTACTGAGCATGAGAGAACGAACACCTTAGTTATTGACAGATCACAGTCGGGCTTAGATTTCTCGCATAGTAAGCTGTGATGTATACCTCATGTCGTGTATACGGTCTGAGTGAGAATGGTAGTGAGCTTACGTGGTTGGGACGTAAGCTGATCAGATACATCAGTGTTTTCAGTGAGCTTGGTGCAGTTAGCTCTCTACGAACATTAGATGAGAATCAAGTCATGTGAAAAGTGGTAATAATGTAACGAATAGAAGTAAATAAAGAAAGTAGATCATACATTTGTATTCTGGCAGGAAAATGCAGTAACTGTCCGAATAGGAGAAACTTGTTAGAAGATTATGAGCTGTATATCAAAACAGCCAAAAGACAAAGCCAGATGGATGAACTGTAAAACGATCAGTCTGAAGAACATTAAGTTACGTAGAACTTACAAATAAGATCCGCTGGTGACAGTTCGATTATGTTTAGTTGAAAATGTCTAGAGCTCTCAGTTGAGGTGGCAAAGGAGGCCTATGAAAAATAGCGATAAAGATGTGCATATGCGGATGACCATCAAAAATTAAGGAACAGTAAGCAAATAAATTAAAATCGTGGATGCGGGTTGCGTGAAGAAACGACGAATGGAGGATATTACTAATGGGTAGTTTGGCAGATTGGTGATTCTAGATGAGACCCAACTATGAAAAGTCAGGGCTTCGGCTGAATTCGAACCAGCGACAGAAACACCATGCCTCTACGCGGAGAGCGATCTACCAGCTGAGCTACGAAGTCATGCCAGGAGCTCGGACATTTCACATTTAGACTCGGTTATCCACCCGTCCCATTGTCTCATATGGAATCCACCAAATGATCCAAGGGATCGACTGCCCCGGCAGGATGGTCAAAAACAGAAATCGGATTTGGTGGACCGATGAACAGCCTACTGTCTTAATAGTCTCACTAACTATATTCTTTGGGTGCTTCATAAAGATATTTGGATTGTGACGTTTAAGGAGTAGCGAATACTTGAAATCAGATTTTGTGATTTCCAAGTGTTGTGAAACTCGTAGTTAGCCTGCGCACCTACTGTAAATTTGGAAGCTGTTCAGAAAATTCTTAATTTTTATATGCGCACGGAGGATTATGTGCGCCTATTGCACAGAATGAAATAAATTTATGCCACAGTCGACGGGAATATTGGTTCTTGTAGATAAATTTATAGGCCGACAATTTATTGTAGTTTAACTAAATTTCGGTAGACATTTATGAAGAATCATTTCCACATGACCCACAATGACGTCGAATATTCTCCAACTCCACATATTTGTTTCATAGCCAGGACCATGTGCGAAGGTGCAAGTACGTTACACGAGTAGTTTCTGGATATTTCACTCGCACACGGAAGGTGTAATACGGTTGAAGATGAAAGTTGCTTAGGAACATTGAGTCCCAACCTTACGTACAATAAACGGGACAGAAATGACAATTGCTTGTATGTTGACACTGATGTTGTTTGTTTTTCCTGCAGCAAAATACGATTACGGTTTGATGCAGGAACCCCAGGGGATACAGGACCGTCATACGTTTGTGGGTGTGTTGATATTTGATCGGTGTCATGTAGCAAATATTACTTACAAGCATGGCCGTCAATCACAGATATTTCAGTTTAACAACAAACATCTCTGTTCTTCTTCGACATTTGTAAACATCTACGAACTGGAGTTGTGAATGATGACTGTAGCCGAAGATAAAACTTGTATTGGAGTGTGCAGCATTATAAATTTGACATGTAAACTTCGAACGTGTACAGGTAATCAACCGTGCTTCCAGTACGGGAGAGTCAGCCAGAGTATTTGTCTCCATATAAGAGGTAGATACTTTGTTATTCAACGAAATCGAACTAGTCGTCATACACAACAGTATTTTTCACCTCTCCAATTAAGTTGTACACATTTAGGCTGTATGAAGGTCTACAGGTCTCCTATTGCTAAACCGCGTTACCAGTTTTTCATTAAACTTCATGACTTACAGTTGCTAAACATTTCGTGTGTCACGATGTAGAATTGAAATTGGAAGCATTTTTATGATCTGTTAATTCCTTCCGAACATGTAGCACGTGTGTTAGACTGGATTTGATTTCCTCTAGTATGTGTCTGCGGCCTTGTGAAGACTGTGTTGTTGTGGTCCGACATAATTGTTCCGTTTGAAAAAGAAACTCAGTAAAGAACATGGAACCTAGATTGGTAATGCCTCACATAATGAATTCTGGTTAGTATCTCCTTGATATAACCATAGGCTATTCGACGAAATCGATGAAAGGATGAATAAAACGCTGATATTATTATCAGATAATAAAACAGATCACTGAACTTAAAACTGACCTTGCTGACTAAGAAGTCGAACTCGCTAAGTATCCAAACTGAGGTTATGGTTAGACCAAATGTTGCCTCTTTGAAGTCGGCTGACTAATCGATATAAAATGCAGTGGGTATCTATCCAATTTCGAATCCTGGTTATGCCTGCCTCCAATATAGTGAGGCATTCGCATACAATTACATTGCGTTGTTGTCAACTGCGCCGTGCACATCTAAGTTTTAGCCATTACTCTGATCGGTTAGTTTACTGACAAACTTTGTTGGGGCAGCTGTATATGTACACTATGCACACGACTAAACATATTAATTCACGTTGACTAGTCGTGGTTCCATTTGTTTTGATACACTCTTGTCTTGCGTTGATACTCTGTTTGTTTCTAACCGAAATGCCGACCCTAGTTAAACGAGGCTGTCTTGACTCTAGTATTAAATTCGAATGCGGTAATCAGTTTATCAGTCTTCAACTCATGATAATCAAATAAGCCAGTACATGTTGATTATGTTTAACATAGAATTCAAGAGAACGATACCTGGTTGACCGTAAATTTAGCCGCAGTGCCGACTTCAAGTAGACAACCATGGTGAGAATTTGCCTTGGTAAATGTCCAGGCGCTGATCGCTGTATTGGTCTCATTGAAAACCTAGCTTCTACCGTTTTGTCGTAGCATAATTTCTTTCAGTTATCACGTTTATTATCCTTCACAGTTTGGAAAGACGAAGCTACAGGTGAGTTAACAATGAATAAATTATCAGGGTTGGAGCGCGGCACCTGATAAGCAGTTGACAAAACCGCAAATTTGTATTCATGTGTTTGCCCGAAAGCAAAATTGCGTAGTACATCAAAACCATCCCATGCAAAAAATTTTTCTTTCAACTGGTTTGAGATAAGATCCAACTGTGAAAAGTCAGGGCTTCGGCTGGATTCAAACCGGCGACAGAAACACCGTGTTCAATGCGGCAAGCGCTCCACTAGCTGAGCTTCGAAGTCACGCTAGCAGTTCGGCAATTTCTGTCACTGGTTCGAGTCCAGCCGAAGCCTTAACTTTTCGCAGTTGGGTCTCCTCTAAAATCATCAATATGCCAAACTACTTATTAGTAGTATTAATTGGTTTGCCCGTCGTCACGTACTTTTCCGGTAAACTCGCATTCAACGATTATAGCATGTTTACTTTTAAATGGCTAGCCATTTCAAGTTTACCAGTACTTTTAAGGAATTGTAAGTAGACTTTATATTCTTTCGTAGCCATATGCACGAATGTGTCTCATCTATATATGTACACATAGTAAAAACGCATCCCTTCATACTGTGAAATCAAACCGCAATATTTCGGCTTTACATACAAGACTATCTGGATATCTAGTTCAATAACGTTGGAAGTTCCTCAAGTGCTGGTGTATCTCATTGCTTTTTCCCTCTAAAATACCGTTTTGATATAAACAATACCAAACTAGACTAATCATGTTGAAACGCAACTTGCACGCCAGTGTTTATAATTGAATGAACGGGAAACTGAAAGCTGCCGCAATATCACCGAAATAATGTTAGTCTCAGGAGGTTTTGGTGCACTCAAACCTTGGCTGATTGCAAACATCGTATATCATTGTACATTAGTTATTTCTAATCAAATAATCAACATAAAAATTAATTGTCGGTTTTTGAAGGTTCGAATTTGGTAGGCATGATATTCTGGTACATCGTTTCAAAGACTTCGTCTTTGAATGTTCTGCCGACGTTGACAGCGTACTCTCTGTCTATCCTGTCTCGATGACCTGAGATCGACTGCAAAGTTCTTGTGAAATCACTTGGTAACACTGCTTAATCTGAGTAGCACAGATATAGTCTGTAAAAGCCCGAGTCTTATATCACTCTGTAAAACTAATATATCAGGATCAGCTGGGTAACTAAATTTCTGTGCACTGATGATTACAGTCAAGCCACACATATTTAAAATGTTCTGAATGAAAGAATAGTGTGCGCAGATGAGTCGTTTGATTGTTCAGCGGGTGAACTGTAGCTTCCTTGGATTTATGGTCTGACGCATTTGAAAATTTACTTCACAACTGGTTGACTGGCTACTGTTAATTCATGATTGATAATTGGAAATTGCTTGTAGGGAAATCAATAGCCAGCAGTTTCATGTAACTAACTGCTTAAGAGGGCACTTCAGGAGCTCCACGGAAAATGTGATCAACGGCTAAACGTCCTTTAAGTGTTCATATTCTAGCAACCTTCGACCTGTGGAAATCGGTTTATCATTTGTTCACCCCCAATATCTCCTTACCATCTGGTTGTGCATGTGTGTGTATATGAATGCATTTGTTGTTGCTTGAGTGAATGATTAAGTTTTCCGTGTACACGCTAATTGTGTATGCTGTCATATGTTTTCCGGATTACCTAAACGTCATACTGCGTACTTGTCGACGATTTCATCACATCTATTTGGACTTCAACAAAATGTATTCTGTCGAATGTATAGGAACAAAAACGCATTAATCAGCAACAATATCCTCTGATTTATCACTTAGAGAGCAGTGTACTCAGTACGGTTGTCTAGGTTGCTGAAAAACACCAATCAATTTGACTAGACAATTCATTCGGATCACAACGTAACAGATGACACAACAACAATAAGTATTTTTATTCGGGACACAGTCGAAACGTCATCTCAGTCGGCGAGCCACAGAACATTTCACCATTGATGTCCACGGTACTTTCGCGGGTAATGCGTCCTTTGTATAAAAGATCGACGGAAAGTCAAACAAAACTATTTTGTAAACACTTGTAGAGAACGTGTGCAGAAACACAGCCCTTACTTCTACAAGGACAGTGGTTCAGGACGTGTAACATGCAGGAACTCGCGAAGGTGTTTTTAGAAAAATGTAATCGATTCTATCATACATGAGCAGTCGCAAAACGTGGTGGGGTCCATGACTGTAAAGATTATCTGCGCATATTTGAAGGAAAGGAAAATTCGAATGTTTGTGATCATCGTCAACTGAACAGCATAAAACCTGACCACTGAAGTGTAAAAAGGATAACACACTGACGATACTAAGAGTATAACTCGTACTATTCAATATATCTACCGTGAGTTGACGTTTCAGTTAATCTACTGAACTAAAAATGAGATCGACGAGTGCAGAGATGTGTGCAGTCGTCTTAATACTCAGGTAACTACTAAAGCATGCTGTCACGTGAAAAATACTGTCATTGATAAGTTAGCAAATATCTTGATGCTTTCAGCCACAGAAGAACATTTGCCTGGTAAGCAATCACGTGACTCCGAAGCATATTTTAATCGGTTGATGAATTCATACAGGACGTCACTGAACTGCACATACCTCACATATTTGCAGGTTTAGCCATTGGTTTTTTCACTAGTCTTGACAACAGCACTTCGGTCTGTTGCAATAAAACTGTTTATAACGAACCGTAATATATGACCACGTGGAGTAAATCGCACAGATGAGGCTAATCTACGGGGAAAACGTACATAATTCGGCCACGAAACAGGTGCATCATAATTAGTATCTTTGAATATTTTGTGGTTCAAACACGAAGACCACTGAAAAATCGGGTGGATTTTGTAAAATTTTGATCAACAGTGAAGGGTATGACAAATTCGTAAATTTTACTTTTTAAAACCTGGGATAACGGAAGTTATTTCCATACGTCCAATAAGATATGTTCCTATTTGAACGTACAAATAATTGCAGCATTCAATCAGCTAGACGGGATTTCTACCAGAGGGCATACTTCATACGGTAGTTTTAAATGTCTGGTCAAAAGTTCCGTTGGCGTCTTTCTCGTATATTGTGTAAACATTCGAAACATATTCCATAGAAGTCGATGTTTGATGAAATATGACACTGTTAGCTAACGTAAAATTTTCGATCGCTGTGCGCTGTGTGCTCTTGACCAAACATCCTATGATAAAGGCTGATGCAAACGGTATAAGATTATGATTCAACATTAGTAGAATTCCGTGTTCACGGTAACGGCAGAGTTAGTGAGCTTCAGACAACTAGCTGACGACGTGCAGAACCACTTCCTGGAATCAGCAGCTGAACGTGTAAACTGTCACAAAGTAGTAGATTATGCTCATCAATAAGCCTAATATCGTAGTCCTGTTCTGTAACGGTGACGTCAAGTAACTGCCCACAAATAAATTGAGGATGAATATTGGAAACACTGCAGTCAAAAGCATTAGTGATATATGAACTGCATGCAGTGAGATTTGTTCAGAGCTTCTTCTCATAAAGTGCTGGTACCCATTTACATTACATCTGTTGGTTCAGTATTCCCGCAGAGTATACGGAAAACATACTATACGGTTACCTCGGAAATATGCTGCTCTGCGTAACTCCTCGTTTTATTATGCTTCAAATGCATCTTGCACCTTATGCCTTTCCCAAAATGTTGATGTCAGTCCTGAGAGATGCCAAATTCAGTAAGTTTTCCAAGCGTAACTTAATAATTTGTATTGTTGAAAGATGGGCGTGCTCTTAGCAAGCATCCCATATAAAAGTTTAATAATGCCCGTTGCACTAAGAATGACAGTTTGCAGAAGCAACTGACATCATGGCAACGCGAAACTGCTCCATATTCAAACAAATGTTATGAAACGTGTTATAAGGCGTATCACACAATAATATTGTACTCAAAACATTTTGTTTCCATTCCAGCTGTTAGGAAAGCTTCCAGAGGTAAGTGTCACAGAAAGAAGTGGTTTTTTGGTCAAACATTTTATCCATTCTTGGGTGACCCGCTTGCAGCAGCGTGACATAACTGAAGAGTCGTTCGTGAAAGTTCATTTTCAAGTTGTAAACCACTTGCATTTAATCGCGCGTTCACATTCGAGTAGGCTTCCCAGTCGGACATTTTCGAAAAGAAGCACTAGACTCGACTCTCGTTCTTGTTAGTGCTCATCAGAAGTGCCTATCCATGCCACGGCCGAGACTAGGACTCCAATCACGCTTTAATGAGGTAACCATGTTGACCACTGTGCCATTGACTTCATATTGGTCACGACCGAATTATCGTATATGAACGCTCAACCGCCTTCGCACGTGAGTACTGGTTAGGTTGCCCAATCGTCTGGACAGTAGACACAGTAGCAGTCCTGTCAATGCCAGTCGGTAAGCCCGCAATTAGAACTTCCGAGACAGAACGAAACTGCAGATCCCATTAAACCTGCTAGGTGGTATCTTGATTACTGATGAATAGTGGGAGATTTGGTTAACTTCAAGTTAAACATCACTTGCATTTGAGCGCAACTTGTCTCAAAAGTCCTCACAGCGGGATTATCGTCTGGAATTACCAGAACAGCTACTTTGTTTCCTCTCGAGACAATTGGGCAACCCAACCACTAGAAACATCCGCAGGTAGTTGAAAGTTCACATATGATAATTCGGTCGTGATCAATGTGAAGTCGATGACGCGGTGGTCAACACGGCTGCCTTATCAAAGCATGACCGGATATATAGTCTCGGCAGTGGCGACGACATATATTAATGACTGGTCAACCGAGTTTTGTGCTTCTATTCGAAAAAGGTCAGGAAACGCTGTAGGAACGCGAACGCTGCAGTCAAATGTCTGTGACGTTCAACATGAAATCAACCCAATTCTGGAACACTACTGAGTAAACTTCATTTTATTGAAATTCCAATAAATGTATACTTGCAATCGATGTTCATTTGGGAAGTCGCGTTTGTGATTGCTTCTATTTCAAAGGGTTCAACAAAGTTGAAAATGGTGAGTGATGTTAGACGAACTGATGTTTACAGATGTTCAAAATTACATCCGAACCTTCAACAGGTTGTTTTAAATTTGTAGAACAAGTCGGTTTTACATCGTTGAAAGACGCTATCACGGACTACATTGAAGCTTCTTCATCTAACAACAAACTTTAACCGAACTGCAATTTGTCGCGTTTACTATAAAAAGAAAACTATTAATCCATTCAATTTAGATAAAAGTGCCCAACATTATTTTTTGTTCATGACTACAGACTGTCTATGATACATGTCAATATACCATTCACGATATTGACCTTGATGGACGTTTCTATTAGGTAGTAAGGCAGGTCACTGTCCCAGCCAATGTACACATGGCAGGGTGTTGTAACGAGACGCTCACCTACACGAATTCGGACAATGTTCCGGTTGCCCGATCAAACTGAGGATGCATAATATTCTCTAAGTTTACCTCAACCGACTATCCGAAAAACGAAATGTCCATACCAGACCGAAACCAATATGTTTACTGAAGTTACCTAGCGTGTTGTGGATAACTGATCAGTGGATTGCAATTCTTTCGACGAAAGTTGAACATCAAAACACAATCAGAGCCTCCATATAAGCAACTCTACTTTCTCCGCCGTCCTTTCTGGTACAACTCATAATGTTGGAGCAAAACTGCCATTAGGAGTGACTGGACTGTTATCATCATTGGTCGGTTGCATTTTTGCTCGCACAGTTGTCCACACAGAATTTGTCTGTTGAAATTGAAGCTCGGCATAAGAGCAACTGAAGAAACAATACGAATTTATGATAAACGCAGTCTGTCTAGCGCTCTCTTAATGGGCAATTTAACGCCGATAAACTTACAAACAAACCTTGATGGTTGTATTTAATGAAAGTTGCGCAGGATCTGTATGGTAATCAACCTGAACTGGTTTTCAAACCTAGCTTACACACCACCAATACTTATTCATATATGAATCGGCTATCCCATCTCGGAAAGAAGCGCCGAACTTGATTCTCGTCCTTACTAGCACTCACAAACAGTGTATGTACTTGTATTAACCAGAATTTCCACCCATTTCAGCGTGCTTATGCGACCAAGATATCACCCAAAGTGTCAGTAACCTCACTATAAAAAGTACTAAACGATCATCCTCAAGTAGTCAGTTATAACTCTACGCGGATAATTTTCAGTTTGCCGACTCCTGTCGAATAAAGCATAAACAGAATCATTGTTTCCTGTTGTGGATAGCTCCCTTTTAGTATTTTGGACGCCTTTCAAGTGATTACTCTAGTCGCGGCCAATGGAGATGCGAGGGTTTGAAATTATTATGTTTATGATTGTAATTAGCAACACAGTTGAAACAGCTGTCCATTGCGTCACCGGTGTGCATCAAACCCAACTCACTGGATGTATGATTGTTTGCTGTCCAAACACAAATGGACAAAAATACGACACACGATAACGTGCAAAGCAAATGGACTAATTTTCTGAATACATCAGACAAATAATGTATACAATCCTGCAGGATAGAATATGAATCAGTGTATTTGAAGCTTAGCCGTCACAACCGACATATAGTTGAGAGCAACATCAGTTGTAACAATTCAGATAGATAAGCTACGAACGGTAGATATTTACCGTAGTAATCATGAAGTTGACCATGGTCACCAGTTAAAACCTGGGTGGTAATGGCTGCAGTAAAGAAACGCGGAAGTAACCCAGAGGGAAAATATCATCAGGCGAATGCCTACTAGTGAATTCTCTTCAAACAAGCTTAGAATGATCGATCGCCCAAGGCAACATTATGAGGTGTTGAACGTTATGCGGATTCTTCCGTCGAAACTTCAGCTGAATTAAGTCAACATAAGAATGCGGATGTTCTACTAAAAAGCCGCATGCACTTTGCAACAAACAATATCGCAATGTTTGTAACTGCACTTTGGTCTACTGTAGTCATCGAGTACATTGCAGTCGGTCACAATTTCTGGGGTTGTATTAAGGATACGCATCCCTATCTCAGTTTGCATGGTCAACGTTGTAGGTTCATTCTACAGGATTTGGTCACAGCTAATTTGAATCCGCTGCTCTTTGGTGTAATTGAGAATGACCGGGAGCCACGGGCCTGGTTTTTGCCGTTTATCCGTATAAGACTGCTCCTTGCACAATTTTTTCATGGTGTAAACTTTGGAGTGCGAGCCACTTGTTTGTCTCTTCCATGAACCAAGCATACATTTAATCAACATTTGGCATGGACTTCCCGAAATGAGCTCGTTTGATGTCCAGGTTCAACTGATCAGATTAACAGGTTAGGTTATATTCACATTCAGATCGTGACCGCTTTAGAACTGGATGCTGGCTTATTACACGTAAACCACATATTCGTGTTGCATGTGGGTTTCTGGGTGTCAATATAATTCACACGACTTTACTCCGGTGATTGTGAATTTCAATTGTGTTCTAACATCCGAAGTATCGCTCACAAACGAATAAATCACATTGCGCTAATGTGGATCAGCTGACTGATAGCAACAATCGAGTCAACATAGGTCGATAGTTCATCGCGATGTACTACGTTCCGCTGAATCTCACAGAATTTGTTTGCTACTGCCGAGGTTATCGCCATTCGATTACGTAGAACAACCATGTGCAGATGAGAGAAATTTGTTTAGTCGTTTCAATACCATGACCTTTGGCTTAGGCACCTGCCCAGCACGCTGGCAGTTATAAACCAGTTGACTTTCTCAACCGCGAAAATATGTAAATTTTAGCCAGAACCGAGGTTTGCATGCGACCGATTTTATTTCTGTTTCAGTGTTTTATAAATGAAAGAGTGTTTTGCCAAACTTCATAGTCAATAACGCAGTTTACAAGCATTATCACCACCGAAGTAGTGTCATCTCTGCAGAAGACTTTCATGAGCATACAACACAGGTCCAAACATTAGCATAGCTGCCGTTTCAGTAAATCGCAGTTTATTACCACACGAGGTTAAACATTCGAACGGAAGGTGGTTGTTGGTTCTTCATCATATCGCTTCATAACATAATACATGCAATCGCCGATGCTCGTTGTATAGTCTGAAAAAAATAATAGTCAACGCCCGTGTAGTCTACTAACCTTGTAATAAAAAACGTTGGTCTAGCCTTTTATTTTTATACTATTTACTTAGTTTCGAATTGCTGTGATTTCGTTCGGATCAAAACGATTTATATCGGAGGTTACATTTAATCTCCTTTTTTAGGGAAAAGATTTGCCGGTAAACTCTCTAAATCAAATTGCCAAGTTTATTTTGAAAATATATCAGTTCCTCGTGTGCGCATGTGAATATCTTCAGTTCAGCAGATGGATTTGATTTATTTGTGACATGTATGCATTTACTAGTTAAACATCTGATGCCGTGTTGTAAGGTTGCAATGTTGCAACGCATTATCGACAAACGTGAGTTCAATTCAAATCCCGCCAATCGATTCGGGTAGTACTGATTATTATGCAAAGTAAAACAACCAGTTGGGCCTGGCAGACCAGTTGGTGTTCGTACTTGGAAGTGATCAACACGCATAGTAGATCTGTCGTCGCTAAAGTATTCAAGCGAACCGACCTGCAGCTTAACTCAAACGAAGGTTTGTTAAATACTACTTACCTATCTGAGCACACTTTGATAAAAGCGTGCGGGAAACTATTCGGAGTATGAGGTGTTATACGTCCCAGATTAGTCTTCAATAGGTTGAGAAAGGATAATTTTGTGGTCAACTTTAATGTGCCTCGAATCCACTTCGGGAAAATCATAAAAGGCATCATATCGGTCTAACTCCGAGCTTGTCAAAGCCACTAAGTAAATGACGGGCATTGGATATGTGTAGCACTGGCTGCACTCATGTTTGCTGGCAGTCATCAGGATAACCAGCTTACTCTTACAAAGTGGAGTACAACAAAGGCGGAGTAGTACTAACCTTTCTCAAAATAACTTAGAATGGATGAGTGAGAAAACAAGGTTTACTGGGTTGTATATTTGAGTGAGAACGTTGCAATGAACTGTACGATGTTCCAGTTTCATGATTCACATCCTTGCACATCGATTTGTGAAACCCACTCCGAAGTCCTTGTTGTAGACAAAAATTGTCTTATCCTTCTGCACTCGGAAGGGTTTGTGCAACAACCACGGATTTACTACAGTCTACAGAGACGCAAAGCCAGATGATTGAAACAAGGATGATGCTGTCTAGCATTGGGATATTGCATGTATATGTAATTTCGGTATAAGCATGAGAATCATGTTTGCTACTTGTACTGAGATGGGCTGGTAAAGCACAAACTGTTGCTAAGCTGAACGATGTTTTGATTAATTTGAACATGTGATAGTGTACTTCGTATTGCATTCGACTTCCAAAGTAAAGTGGGAACTTCTAGGAAAATAAAAAATTCCCAATACATGACTCATGCATGAATGGATATTGACTGTGTGTCAAGCGCCATGCGCATCCCAACAGTTTTAATGTAACACGGTAGCGTGGCCAGATTGTTACAAATGTCAGCCACTACCTTAACTAACATATCTAATGACCTGCAACTAAAATTCTACCCTATACAGAATAATGGTAGTAAAAACGAATTTACAGACTTTCAGTACGACAGTGGTTTCCATAATTGTTTTATTTATTGGCGAATGTTATTAACTTGTGATATATTTAGTGTGAGTTATACGCTAGTTGTGGATGTAACTAAAAGTCAGGATTAGCGAATCTGTGCAGTCTACTAGTTTCGTGCAGCTCAAGATAGTTAGTCAACAACATTTGAAGAAAAAAGTAGGTATGCAGTTGAGTTCTCGTGAGTTGACGCCTTACGCAGTTTGTCAGACTTAATTGGTCGATCAGATTGGCCAATTGAATGGAAGTCATATAACATACACATGTAAAATTCCACCCTAATGAGTGATCAAAGCTTTATATACTATTCGCTATTGGAATGTTTTTGAGGAAGTGCATGGTTCAGCTTCTGTGTATTGTACACCAAAAATTGACAGCCATTACCCATTTTTTCAGATAACATTGTGAAAAGTTCGTCACATTCTTCACATTTTTATATAGGTCCGCGTTGACTTAGCAGTCACGATTAAAACATACTCCACAAATATGCATGTCATATTATTACGTACCTCTAATATGTACTTCTAAATATGGGCAGATACCCAAATTTTCCCTGAAACTGGTACAACGGATTGACGTAAAATGTTTACGAATTAACCTTGATGTTTGGTTTGTGCTGTAGTTGTTGGTCAACGCGAAGCCAACAGCTGAGCGTATAACTCATTTTACTGGAACACAGAGAAGTAAAATGAACATTTGCTAATGCATCATCTGTAGAATTCACACAATAATTTCAACAAAATGCGTAAAACTACAAGTATTGCGCATGTAAATTAGACTGCTAACTCTGTTTGGAAAAAAAATCCTAGTTTAATCATACCATTAACACTGTGCTTTATTCAGAAGAATCGTAGCAATACTCTGAAAGTACAAAACAGACCACGTGTAGCCATGTGAAAAATACTCGGACTACTAGTTGGTCATAGTAGTTCATATACACGTCATAACCACGTCGATCAGCAGACTATCATGTTCCGGATTTGATTGACCTTTGTTGCAAACAGTTCTTATGGAATCAAGTGGCATTCACCGTCTGTCTATTTATCTTGATATTGCCACTACGCGCAACGCAGATATAGAATTGTTTCTCATCTACTTCTTCGATTATATTACAATATATTCAAGTAGTTGCTACAGGAAAATAGAAATACTTATCTTAATACATTTATTGTGTTATGTCACAGGACTCGTCGGAAAATTCATGAAACAACTGAAAGAAGGTAAGTTTCTACTGTAGGAAGGTTGTTTTGTACGACTGTGACCTACTACACAAGTGGACGCCATTAACAAACGTTAGACAGTTTGTTGACCAGTTCAAACAGTAATGTAATGAAACTTCCACCAAAAGGAGGCGGAAGGAGGAAAGTTGATGGTATCGTTTGATAGGATCAGAGCTACAGAAATTAACAGTTATTACGAAGCTGATTCCGGTGGCAGCACGATTTATGTACATTTTATCAAACGCAATGGGATGACAATGTGACAGATGAAATCCAACTGGGAATGTGCGTTTTCGTATTCGTGGTTTTTTATGTGTATATATGTACTGTTGCTTGTGCTTAGGTTTGTTCCAACCCCGTCATGTGATACACCATATTCACGATTAGTTAAA